>CAFUXE010000442.1:791440-831490 GCA_903364295.1 Serranus cabrilla
GAAAGAAAAAGAAATTATCGTCAGATTTTCAAATCTGTCTTTGAACATGCAATTAATTCGTTGGGAAAAAACAGAATCCAAACTTTCTAATATGTTTAGTGTCATCAAAATCACCGAATCCTGCATGTTTAATTTGTCAAAAATAAACTGTTTGCACTGACAAGGTTCTATAAAAACATTAAATTCTGCTCTTCAGTGCAGCTGGGAAGTCATGAATGGCTAAACTGAGACCAACAGTCACGTGACAAATACTAAGTGAAACCTTGACTAAACTGCAGACAAAGACAAGAGGACAAGGGAGGTTATAAAAATATCAACAGTTAATTATGTACTTCATGCCAGTTACATTTGTGGATACTTTGAAATCAAACGTGTTTTTTTTAGTTTATCATTTATGGAATTATATCTGTGTTGAGAGTTTGAATTCTCCATACTTTTGGCCATGAGTGTGCTGTTTCTCTCCACAGTGAGTGAAATGTGACAGTAGGACAAACACCTTGAGACTGTCTGGGGTTCAGAGGGTTAGAGATCATTACGGCCTCCTAATTACACACACAGGAAGCCCATTTTAAAAATAAATTCACCTCTTCATGTTCCTTTTCTTTCCTCCATTGTCCTGATCCTCATCATCTACGTGCAGGTTGTCGATCTGCGACCCCTCACACGCATGTTTAGGAACACCTTTCACTTTGCTCCTGACCTCCACCTGGGTGAGATGGTTGTCCCTCACTTAGCTGCTAACTTTGGCCCCATCTACATGTGCAAGCTCCGGAGGCTGACGTAGCCTGGGGGCCGATGGACAGCTTTGCAGAAAAGCTTGTGGACATTTGAAGGACTGTTACAGCTGTATGGACTAAAGAGATGATCCTGGTGACTCGTCTTTACGTATGAACTGTAGCTGTTGAAGGACTTTTCATCACGGTGGTGGACGGTGGGAACACTGGACTGTTAAATGGACCTGGACCATGACGTTATTACTGCGGACAGCAATGAACTGCGGATTTTTTTTTACTTTTATTGCAATAAATTCATGAATCAGTACAACCACAAAATGTCCAATATATGTAACGTTTTTTTTTTCTATCAATAATAATAATTTAAAAAACGATGATGATAGTTTTATTCATATAGCACCTTTAAGTTTACAATGTACATTGACGCACAAAGCAGAGCAAAAGCAGGGTACCAGAAAAACACTTCGGCCAAAACAAACAAGACAAAATTAGTGTGAAATTAAAAATAACAGGACAAAAATGCAAAAGTTAAGTGAAGAGAAGACAAATAAAAAAAAAACTGAAAAATGTTGATTCAAAATACAAAAATAAACACAAAAAATAATATAAAGGCAACCTCCCATTAAAGCATGTCTAAAAATGGGTCTGACAAATTAAAAGTCTTCTAATTCTGCAAGCCTTATATTATTATTAGTTTATTTATTTATTTTAACTCATCCATCGTTTTTTTCCTTTATACATCCTGTGATATAGACAGGATAAATAACTAATATAAATCAAATAAAACCAGTAAAATAATATTACTACACACACACACACACAAATATGCAAAATACATAAACCACATATATTTTCAGGCATGCATGTATATCTATTACCTCCACCTATATAGTTCAATCAAAAGGTGTGATGATAGATAGATAGATTAAATGAAACTGCAGTGTATCTTTTTAGTTGTAGTTCTATTTACGTCCTGTAGGTGGCAACAGCAGCCTAAGATGAAAGTATTCTGTGTATTCTGTGTCCACTAGAGGGCGCTGAGTGTGTGTCTGTAAAGGTGATCTGCTGGCAGGAGCTCAGAGATCACATTACTGAAACACAAATTTCCATCAGAATTACCTGCTCTCTTTAAGTCTCCAATGAAAATGTGTTTGGCTTGTGCTATAGTTTGATGGCTCTGCCTAATAACGCGATATGTGGGTGTGTGAATGGAGGGCGTAATGAACAGGCAGGTAATGACTTCTTTGACCATTTGGCTTCTCTGTGCAACTTTCATTATTCTAACTGGATTGAGTCTGTTTTGCATTGACATCGCTCAGAGGTGAAGTGTTTCCTCTTATCACTACCTAATGTGAGGTGCCTCTTTTTCCATCACACCGCCGATGACCCTTTATGTTGTCCTGGCCAGGCAATGTAGCGTGAAAAAGGTGTGTGTGTGTGTATGTGTGTGTCTAACGAGTCCACCATCCACATCCCACCGTCATTAAGCTGCTCCAAGCGCAGGAGCCGACTCCCATCCCCGTGCAGGGATGGACGGCAGCCATGCGGCTCCCAGATGAACATTAAAGAGGCAGCAGAGAGCTAAAATGGGACGTCTCGCCCCGTTTTGCCCCTCTGCTTTTTTATTCCACAGATGAGTGCAGATAATTTTCTGTGCGATTGTGAGTGATTACTGTATTACTGCGGTAAAAGGGGGATGTATCTGGGAATGCAGAGGGAATTAATGACACATAAAAACTATTTTTGTATTGACTGCTTTCGTCTCCAGGGCCTTGAATGCCTCCTCGCACATCTTGTGATTACCTAAACGTATTGTAAATATGTGTTTCCTATGGGCTCTTACATAAATTTACATGTTTTAACACTCAGGAGACGGCAGACTGTTAGAGATGAGTTACTCTCTATTCCGCCTGTCTATAGACTCCACTGGCTGTGTGCTTTATTATTGAATTAGCCAATGAACCGCTGTGCATTTGTGTCCCTGTGTGTAAGCCTGTGTTAGGGAGACGTATGCTGTGTATTAGAAAGATGAATATTATGGATTTAACTACACCACCATGCTTTTGTTGCGTTTTCAAATACAATTTAAATGCATTTTTTTTCCTAATAAACATGCAAAACACAGTAATAGTGTTATGTTTTCACCTAGTAGCACACCAGCTGAATGAATGATCTTGTACCCATTAGGAATGACCTCCATATATTAAAACGGAGCAGGAAAAAGGAAAAAGCTGCTCAGACTTGAACCTCTAAAGAAAAACAGATGTTCCAGATGTTTAGTTTGTGTAAATGTGTTGATTACCTGGCGCCACAGCACTGACAGCGCAGAGGCAAACACTCAGGTTTCCTTATGTTCGGTAAAGATGCTCACTCTTGGAGTTTGTGTATTTAAAGCAGATACTGCTGCTCTTCCCGCTGTGGTGTTTTCCAGCCCAGAGGTGAAGATCAGACATGTGTCCCAGTTGGCGGTTGGAGAGGGGATTTCACCGGTGGGGGTCTTTGTCGCAGACGCACTGTGTAGACTGAACCCAGCGGGATGCTGCTGCTGCTCTCAGCCACAGGGCGGATAGAAAAATGCTATACAGTGTTGGTGTTGTTTTCAGATTACAGCTGTTCGTACCTTGGCCACTTTTTTCTGAATTTCTTTTTACCTTTGCAGTTCTCCAGTTGACATAAGTGGAAGATATATTTGTATCACATCACTGAAACTCGTATTACAGTACAGCAACTGACTGAGGACGTGCAGGTGGCATGCATGTGTCAACCTTTTCCCTTTGCACAAATTCAGTTTTTTTATGCATAATCATGATGATTTTCCAGAAAATGCACCAGTTTTACTAATTGTACCATGACAGTGACGTGAGGATTGGATATCAGGCCGATGCTCAAGTAATTGGATTGAGTATCGTTACAGTGATATCAATCTATTAAATGTGTTATTATTATTTAATAATTAATTCAGTAAAATAATATAATTGTTACATTTTGCTTTATAAAGTTAGGGTAAAATCTTTAAGGTCCCTGTGAAATGAAAAATACATTTCCCCCGTTTTAATCCTATATTTATTCCTGTTTTAATTGTTCATTTATCTCTCTATATATGTCAAAAAATCTGCATCAAAATAATTAGAAATCAAAATCCCTGTGGGTGTTTTTCTCCCCTTGTTACATCCTGCACTCAGTGGAGTTTACAAAAGTTAATCCAATCAAATGAGACTAAAGCCGCAATTCACCATTTGGGGGTTGTTGAAGTTCAACACGATGTTTCCTTACACATGAAGGAATAATTCTAGACAGATTATTAATTAAACATTGGAATCAGATTGGTACTCAAAGCCAGTATTATTAGTATATAGTACAGTATTAGTCTGGGCTGTGTCATCCGTCATCCAGCACTCTTTTTTTGGAGTTGCATATTAACGTACCTTGATTTGTTACAAGATTATTATTCCTTTCATAGGCAGTTTTTCAATTAATGCCGCAATAACAATGTCGTATCTCAATACATATTGCAGCACCGTAACTTTTATGTCATTTTTGATGAAGTCACGTGAGACATTTCCACACCTTTTCTTGTCCCTAATAGCTAAAAGTGTTCCCCTTCAGAACTGCACACTGTCCTTCACACAAGCTTTGTTTATGAGACACACACACGATATGTGATCCAAGCATTCCCCGATAGACTCAGCCATGAACTGAACTGAGAGCACCCGTTTGGTTCAGTGAGGCCCACATTGGAAATGCAACCGTAGGTTTAGGCTGCAGCCAGATTAAGAAGAGAGAGAATGGGGGTTTTCTTCTCTCTAAGAAGATTACCCGGGGAGGGGCGAGATGGCAGTCAGAGTGTTTAAGAAAAAAAGGACAAGAAGAAAAAGGAAGATGAAGTGGAACTAAAGGAGGGTGGCCCAGGATACACAGTTTAGCCACCTGTTGTCTGCCTCTTTATATCGCTCATCTGGCTTCTCTATCTCTATAACATCTATCGTTGCTGTTCATTAGTAAACCATAAAAGTCAGAGTGTAAAAGGTCAAAATAGGGCAAGGGTTGTTGCTGTATCACCCTCAAGCATCATGTGTGAGTTCAGCTTCTTTGAGCTTTTTTTCTTCTTCTTTTTGCATGTGTATGTGCAGCTGTGAGCCTGATTGTACTTGTGCTTCCCTCTCCCTTAAGTTCCTGCTGGTGGTTTCCAGGAGGGCTTTGATGTGTATCTGGGCAATGCACTATTAGAGGGATTTCCCTGGGCCTGACAGCTCAGAGAATATGCAGCGAAATGGCAATGCCAGTGGGCTAAAAGAATGCTGGAAACAGGATTAGGATCATATTCTGGCAGACCCTGTCACCTTCTCAATGGGCCGAGGTTTCTAACGCTGGCACTTTTCATTCTCGCCATGGTTAAAACCTTTAAGAGAACCATGGAGAGGAGGGAGAAAAAAAGCACTGATTGAATGGTACACTGTGATTTTTGTGTGGGGGGCTTGCTCTGGGGGGCTTTGTGTGTGTGTGCGTGTGTGTGTGTGTGTGTGTGTGTGCGTGTGTGTGTGTGAGAGAGAGAGAGAGAGAGTCAAAGAAGGAGATACAGCAAACTGGTGGGCCTATGTAAATCAGACCTTTCTTTTTTTTAAATTTGTTCACTCTCCGCAGTCTCAACTATATGCTACAAAAAGAATTACTCAATATTAACATGTTAGGAATACTTTTATAAATAACTTTTTTTGAGACATGCCATAATGATAAACCAAGTCAACGTAATGAGAACTGCATATCATACATATTAATAGATAATGAAATTATTGCTGAAAAATAGAGCTGATCATATGAAGACACATTTTTTTTATTGACTTAACAAGCAATCTTAAAATCTGTAAATAATAATCCCTTCAACCTGCATTCTGTCTAATGGCCAGTAGGGGGCGACTTCTCTGGCTGCAAAAAGAAGTCCGATTGTATAGAAGTCGCCGTAGACGAACGCAGCAATTCAGCACAGAGCAGATCGTGCAGGACAGGAAGTTACCAAAATAAACACATCCTGTGAACTTCAAAATAAAATACACCATGCTCACAGCAGATCATATTTCCCTTCAGTACACCTCGAAAACGTCACAATGGGCGGAAACAGGCTCGAAGTCAGCGGGTCAGATGGGAATGTTTAGGTATTTCACCCAGTTGACGCCATGGATGAAGAGATGTTAATTGTGAAAGTCCAAAGTAACAAGATTATATATGACCCTTCACATCCTTTTTATAAGGAGTTGTTCTCCTACTAATCTGAATGGAAAGTTTTCTCTGTTTAAACTAAATCCTACGATATCGGAGCACAGACGCACTCGATGGAATTTAGGTGTTCGAGTAAAATATACGATAAAGTAAAATGCTTTTGGGCGTACTCGTCTTTCAGCCAGGTTTTATAAAGTCTATGACATGAACATGTCTGATATGACATATGTAAAATGATTTAATCTACATTATTGTTGAAAATTACTATTATTATTAAATAAATTATATTTTTAATGTTGTTTTTTTTATATTAACCATAGTGCTGTCAGATACGTTTGGTAGCTCGGAGATATGGAATACTAAATCATCCAACTTTTCTCTCTACTTCTTCACCTTTTTTCCCTCAGCTGTACATAAAAAGCAGGTTATGAAGTTTTTGTTAATACAAAAAATAAGGAATGTTATCTGATTTCTTGTTGGTATCGGCTGTGAGAAACTGGTTATTGGTGTGGATTGAAAAAAATCTATATTTTACAATGTTAGGGCAACCATGATGAAAGATGGTTATAGTATTGGCTTCATAGGTTCGTATTGCTGCCGCAACTTATTTGTCGAGCAGGGGACTTCTATTCAGACTACACACACACACACACACACACACAAATACACCCGCATCATCACTTGCTTAAAGGAAAGTAGATGGAGATACGTGTGTGCCTATAAATAGGTGGTTATGGAGGTAAAGTGGTGAATATACAGCCCAGAGTGTTAGAGATGGAAGCACCTGATCCAGCATCAAGGGCTCAACACACTTGACCCTGTAGCAGTACAATCTAGCAATCCCTGTTCAACCCCCAGGGCAGATACGTGTGTGTGTGTGTGTGTGTGTTTGGGGGGGATGGTTGTTAAGAAAAGAGAGAACATTTGGAACAAGAGTATTGTGTTATGTTCTCTGCTGTAGAGCCCCATGGGAGGAAATCCTGCCGTGTACCTGGACAGATTCCTACCCCTGGATAACAAGGACATTCACTTCTGCTGCATATCCACACCACGATCTTATCAGTCACACCATCAGGGTGCCCTTGGCCGAGGACACACAACATGCATGTGGTGTAATGAAACACAACAAGGTTAGGGTGAGGTGTTACACCCACATTAACGCTGCTAATCTGGTGAAATCATTATCCGATTGTTGGATAGTGGTCATTCATAACACTCAGTGCGGCAGCAGAGGTGCATTTGTTATTTACACACACTGAGGGGGAAATATATGTTAAAGGCCGATTCAATTACCAGCTGAGCAATGTCACAGCCATGTAAAGTTTACTGCAGGAAGAGCAAGGGCACAATTTTGGATGTGAGAAGCCCCGCATGTGTTTGAGTGTGTGTGTGAGTGTGTGTGTGGGGTTGGGGTGGGGGTCTGTGCGTTTTGACAAACCATGCTGTTAAAGATATAATAGCAGCATAATCACCGCCCCAGGCCGTCATTCTTCAGGATAATGGCCTGCTTATTCATTGGGGATGGCTTATGTCTCCGTGCGGCTTTTTTATTTTTCAGATTACGTTGTTCTTTTTCTTCCTGTTTTACTCCCGTACTCTTTGTCTCCCTGCAAAATCTGACAAATTTTAGCTTTTTTTATTGTTGTTTTCTTAATTTGACCTTCGTCCCATCATACACTGTATCGATGCTTTTTTTTTTAATACCTTGACGCTTCTTTTTCCGCTCACCCTCACCTTTTATACATTATAGATAAAAATAGTTTTTCAGGCAGTAGCCAATTTTAAGATGTCGAGCTATTTGTCTCCTACATTCACCAAGAGTTGGCATCAGTTGTTGTGTCATTTATTTAAAGTTAGAATTTCAACAAACTTGTAATACAAAAATAATTATCTTGGTGGTGATATCTGTTGGTTAAATGTTCCCATTTTCACCTATAGTGTCTGTGCTTATGTTTCAAGGCCGTTTTCACAAAATGAGAATTCCTCACGCTGAGCAACTTCAGCAGCACAACAACCTTTTCAGTGTGATTCCTATCTATATTTTGAAGGTTTTACAGAGAACTGTTTTTTCTGATTTCTAAAAATAATAATAGTTTGTGATTTAAACAAAAAAACTTCCCTCTTTCAAAACCTTTGACTAATATATCAACAAAGTGAAACAAAAATGTTGAATCTGACTTTATCCAGTGTTCAGATTTCTGTTCTCGTGATTCAATAAGATAATACCTCATTTCCTTAGAAACTTATTATAACTTACTAAGAAACAGTAGTGTACTTGAGTTATCAAGTGGGAAGGTAATATTCAATTCGATCAATACGTTTTAAAGGCAAATTAAAAAACATAAGATCCATGAGTTTTTATCGACTTGTTTCTTAATCCATGCTGTTTTTGGACGTGTGTATGGCAGATTTTAACTGTGGTGTACTGTTTAAATATGCAACACAGATCGTCTTCATTATAAAGATCTTCAAGCAATGTTTTTATTTGCGATTATTTTACAACAACACTAGTTCAAGTCTACATTGTTAGGGAGGAGTAAAGGTAACAACACTGCTGATGGTCCGCTCACTCCGTCCTCCACCATTATAAATCTATCTACCACTGGACCAAGTAGTTTGACAGAGACAGTTGGGGAACAGCATTAGAATAATAGCAACAACAGAACTCAAGGAGACAGCAGTACACAGAGGACTCGGGTCTATTCACTGAAATCTGCTCACTTTGGTTTGCCAGCAGATGCTTTTTTCAGAGAAGAAAGTGAACACATTTCAATATGAATTGACCCCAGTTACACAGACAACCAAGAGAGGAGGGTTAGACGGCTGCCGGAGAGCTCAGCAAATACAATCTTACAATCTGACAGCTAAAGGAGTCCATAATCAATTATACAACATAATATGAACTTTACAATTACCTTACCAGTAAACATTAATAGATAGACTTTTTGTATTTTACATATTAAAATAATGTGCATTTTTTTCATACGAAGACATTATCTTCCAGAACACATTAACAGAAAACATCAGAGACGTGTGTGATTCTCCTCATCAAGTGCTAACAGTCAGTCGGACTTTCAATGAAAAGCTGCATGTTTCCTCAAGAGAATATTAAGGCGAGAAAAACTGTGTGTAATTTATCCAAATTTGTTTACCATATCACTTTGTATTCAAAGGAAATTGATCACTTCATGGCAGACTGACGTCAATCATAATTGAGCGTGTTAGTGCACAGACCTTTTGAATGTGTAAAGGCGATCTTAAATGGTATGCATGTTCATAATTGCATTTGCCCCAGCTCCCTCAGCCCAGGGCAAAATGTAATTAAAAGCTTTGAGAATTTAGTCACTGAAATCATTTTCTCATTATCAAGCCAGCCTCTGTACAAAGTGGCATATTACTGGCCATTAAACTGGTAAATTAGTCACTTTTAATTATGCTGTTGAGGACAACATGGCTCGCAGTTTATTTTTATTTATGTGCTGTTATGTAGTACATGCTATGTACATAACCACGCTGCTTAATTGAAATGTCAATGGTCCTGTGACAGAAATGGTCTCTTTGCTGCACGAGCGTTACCTTTTTCCTCCTGGCCAACGAGCCCAATTCCTTCAAAAGTGCCTCATTTATTCACATTATTCTTGTAAACATTATTTGCATTGTCTTTTAAACCGAGTGCATCCATCATCAGCTGTGTATCAATTTCAGTGATTATTTTTTAAATTCTTTTTGAAATTGAGAAGGTCCAGCATTTTGTATCTGTTGGAAACATTATGATATGAGTCAGGGATGCGTTCACTGTCCTCTGAGTCGGGACATTCATTTGATCCGTCGCATTATTCTTGAATTTTCAGTATCTTGCGGGCTCTCTTTTCCCAAGGTTGAATTTCTGGACCTTGAGCGGCAACGGAAGCTAAGAGGAGTCAGATGAGCTGTGGGCTGTCTTAGAAAGCTGTTAAATGTAGTTCTGTAGGTCCAGTGCATGTTGGCATGCTGTATTTTTGGACATCTCTGCATGTCCTGTGCCCGTCTACTCGAGGGGTCAGTACACGGCTCCTAAAGAACTATCACAGTCACACAGACACGCAGGGGGATGTGGAGATGTGTAGGCCGAGGCTCTGGCCTAGTTTACGCTGTCCTCCATACAATCAGATTCTCAGTTAGACATTGTGTCCAGTCCCAGCGAGGCAGCGTGCTGTTTGGCCCGCAGACGCAGGTTCTCGATGCTGGTGGTCTTGCTGTTGTGGCTAGTGAGGCCGCCTGCAGCCGACGCCTGCAGCAGCGGGCTGTTCCACACCTGCTGGGCGTGGTGAGACAGCGACTGGTAGTAAGACTGGCAGGGCAGAGAGCCAAGCGGCGCGGGGGGCATGTTGACATTCATTCCCAGGTAGGGAAGTGAAGACGGGGCAGAGAGGTCAAAGGCAGGGTAGTGCACCAGGTTGTTGGTGGCGGCCATGTGCTGACGGAACTGCTCCTGCAGACGAAACAGGCTGAGGGGGGAGGAAGAGTAAGAGTGGCTCTGGGAGAGAGGAGCGCTGCTGGCCAGGCCGCTGCTGGAGGAGGAGGGGGTCACAGACGGAGAGATCAGGGGAGAATCTGGACAGAGAGAAGAGAGAATTAGTTATCAGTCAGCAAGTCAGCAAATGAGGGCTGCCATGAAATCAGTTTGTGAATGATAAAGAAAGGAATTCAGCTCCTTGTCAGAGTAAAAGTCAGTGCTGTTACCTGGTTTGGGGCTGAGTCTTTTGCAGCCTGGAGAGATGTCCTCAGGAGTCACTGCCCTCTCACACTTCATCTCCTCTCTCTGAGATTTACTCTCGTCCTCCTTATCTGTGGCATTGTCCTCTGTCGCTGACTCGCTGCCAGAGTGTTCTGCTGACGTGACGTTCAGCTCCATGTCCAGAGGTACAGGACGAACTACAGGACCCTCTGTCTCCAGAGAAGAGGAGGAGGAGGAGGAGGATGAAGGAGGGAGCTGGGTGTCAGGAAGGATGGTTGTGGAAGGAGGTGCGTCCTCCTTCTCGCTTCCTCCTTCCCCTGAAGCCTCCTTCTGCTTCTGAAGCTGCTCCTTCTGGAGGCTGCGCTGCTTCTTGCGGAACTTAGCTCTGCGGTTTTTGAACCAAACCTGAAGGTGGAGCGGAGAAGAGGGCGAGTTAGAGAGAGAACAAGCTGGAAATATGTACAACAGGATGAATACTGTAGTATATATATGATTTCAGTCAGCATCAAATGATTGAGAGGCAAATGAAAAGCCCCAAAAAATCAATAAGTGGCAGCAATGATATGTATATCCACAATCATAGAATTAACTATAATTCTTCATTCATTTTAATCTATAATTTTTTAAAGCAAATTATTATCAAACTTTAATCAGTTTTAACAGTATTTGCAATTTAACTGACACTGTATTTTAGCATTGATTGTATTGAGATGGATAACCTACATTTTCCAAGTGAAAAGTGTTGCTTTGTAAACAAGGCACGCTCCCCATAAATAATTTTGTTCATGTTCCTGTATTGATAATAATGCTGACACTGTTTTCAACTCAAATATTAAAGCTGTATTCTACATTTAAATGTTTCGATAAAGTAGAAGACATCTAAAGCCGACCTATCTTTTTTTGTCTATTGATTTAGAATCCACTCCCACAAATTTACTCTGATGCTCTACAAAAATACAAAGCCTGTATATAAATAACGGAGTTACTCACAATATAAAACACAATTATACATTAAAAGGCCCTCCAAAGTCAAAGCACAGAATAAAAACATCAGCAGAGTTATTCCGTTAGGAATACAGCCGTACCTGCACACGGGCCTCGGGCAGGTTGGTGCACATGGCCAGCCGCTCCCTCATCACCACATCCGGGTAATGCGTCTTCTGGAAAGTCTTCTCCAGCGCTTCCAGCTGCTGCGCCGTGAAGGCCGTGCGGCTCCGGCGCTGTTTGCGGTGCTGAGAGCCGTAGCGAGCCTCCAGGATGATGTCTTGAAATGCGCAGCCGTTGGAAAGGAAACACACACGGCAAGTTTATTTTACTGGGCATGGACACATCACTTTATCTGCATGATTGTCAGCTTCCAACTGTCTTAGATTCATTCAGGCTAATTCAGCTTTAATAATTACTAAAATGACGTTCTGCCAAAATTGCTGTGCCTGATTTTTTCTATAACGTGAAATTCTAAATGTGTTCTGTAAGAATATAATAGTCATGTTAGTGTGTGAGCGTGCACTCAATTACCAGCAAGTCTCTCCGCCAGTGTGAGCGCGTGCACAGAGGGCCGGTAGTCCGGCGCGTGCTGAGCCTGTTGCGCGGCCTGCTGGTGCAGGTTGTACATGGCGCTGAGGGAGTTCATGGCGTGCAGAGAGTAGCCGTTCACCCCGTAGTGCTGCATGGTGAGAGGTC
This sequence comes from Serranus cabrilla, assembly GCA_903364295.1. Classification (NCBI taxonomy): domain Eukaryota; kingdom Metazoa; phylum Chordata; class Actinopteri; order Perciformes; family Serranidae; genus Serranus; species Serranus cabrilla. The sequence continues at coordinate 803,789 of CAFUXE010000442.1, forward strand.
GCTACCTGCGAAGCGGAAGAGAGGATGAGTTTAACACAGAGTTCACTCAAGGACAGTGTGACATGAGGGGCGCGTGCTGCAGATGGACACGCAGTGGCCGTTGAACCAGTGAGCCCACACCAGGCCTCCGTTTTGATAAGAGCAGAATAAAAACATACATTTACGGTAGATGCATGAGAGGCGATGACAAGCTTAAGGGCCAATAGATTTGAATGTGCGCACTCAGACAAAAGTGTTATCCATTAACATCCAATTATCGCCCTGTTCAATCCATTAATTATACAAAAGACTTTTAATTGGGGTAATTATCAGTCGTTCCCATAATGAACCGTGACGGATGCCTTATTCATGAATTTATTCACGTCGTTTCTATGATCCCGGAGAAGCCAAATCCCCATTGAAAACGTTGCTTTGACAGATCAAGGCGTTGATGAAATGTGTTGGAAAATGAAATAAGAAGATTTGTTCCGGGTCTCGGTGGCAAAACCTGCAACCGGATAGCAGGATTATTTTTTAATAGGCTATGATTAAGCCCAGGGAAAAGCTCTTCTCAGTAAGTGCTGTTCAATTTTACCGACTGACTTTTTCACTTCTGAAAATTCATTTTCGTGCAACATTTAACAGCAAAGCTTGCGACATATTTTGGGTAAATGATGTTATTTATAAATAACGTTTTAGCCTATTAATGAACAGATTCATTTAAGTAAAACGTCCATGTTAGAGTCTTTAACGTGGCGGTAATTTCCCAAACTCTATTTTGTAGTTCTCCTTCAGACCGTGATTTTCCTAGATGAAGCGCTTGAGGACACGATTAGATATGTATTAGTACGGAGGAGGCTGACAGGAGGGAATATCTCTGAGGCCCAACCAGTTATTATAACTATTGCAGAGAGACCACAGGGAGAAGATATAAATCTTTCTCCTGTATGACAGGTACAGCATCGAGGGAACTGGCTAAGTTCGTGGCCAGATGAATAAAACCTTCAGGTTAATATTTCACTCATTTCGTTTTTGTTTAGTTTAATTTGACTCATTTACAACGCCTTCTTTATGTATATTGTAAATGTCAACAACTGAATAACAGCCAAAAAAGCTGTATTTATTGTTTCAAGTAGTTTAAATATTTTCAGCAGTATGTTTTTTTTATATTCCTAAATTTTCTGAAAACATGCAGGGTTATTAATGTAATTTGCGATTTAGTTGATGTTAATTTGACGAAGGTCATACTCCTTTACTGGTTGACATCTTTTGATTATTTGACTTAATAATTCTTATATGTCAATTTAAAGCATTGAAAGTCACCTTATGATAATAATAGTAATAATAATAAAAAGATAGATTAATATAGGTTAATTAGGCTATTGTAAACCTAGAAAGACTGGGTGGTCGTTCTTGTAAAAGCCATTTTTTTCCTTCCCATTTCTCAGCTTGTGTGTGTGTCTGGTGCGTGCGTGCGTGTGTGTATTTGCGTGTGTGTTGCCCGCAGTGCCCATTCCCAGCCTATTAAGTGGCTGCGGCGGCTGATGAATGTGATCAGAGGGCAGTGGGGAATAGTTTAATTCGCCGGGACAGAAGGTGCTTCGCTAAACATTTACTTTACTCCCCCAAGTATTTGAGTTGAATGGCCCCCCCTCTCCTCTCTCTCCCCCCTCTCCCCTTCCCCTCTCTGGCGGCCTCTTATCCCATCGCCCCGGGGCAACGTTTTGGCTGAGATGTATGGCCTCTCCGCGGGTAAAAATATGCATGTTGATCCCCATTTGGCTCCCCGTCTAATGGAAGTGCAAATAGGTTTCGACTGCGAGGCCCTCCATTTATCATCACCGCTGACACGGACGGACGTACAGTGGGACTGGCTGCTCAGCTCTGGGTTGGACTCTCCGCGTGTGCGTGCCCGCGTGTCCGCGTTGGCAAGTGTGCATGCGTGTGTGTTCTGGTAGAAGACCAATGATTTTTCTCAATTGAGTTTTTTCCTTTTACCCCGAAAATGGAAGTGCACATTTTTAGCCGATTTTTACCTCAAATCACACAAAACGTGTAAAGGAAAAAATGTACAATGTATTCTCAAAATGTGCAGGTTTTTATTTGTTTACACCTGCAGGCACTGATGGAGGTGTGAGTGACTAAAATCTCTGACACTGATTTGCAAAATACAGTGTCTACAAATGAAAATATATAACAAGACTTTTTTCCCTTTATTCCCTATTTTGTCTCCAAGTAAACTTTTTATCTCATAATTTCCAGCTTTTATATTTACCAATCCATCTCTGCTCATAGCCTGTATCCTCCCTGCCCATATCAAATCCAGCACAATAGCTCATCACTGTGAGCCTGTCAGTGCTGTTATTGTCATTCATAAGCCTCTCTGTGCTCCAGGCACTGGGCCCTCCTGGCAGCCCTGCTCAATGCTTCGATTATCAAACCGTCATTATGTAAATTGGCATGTACAGTGCAACTCTTTGATCCGACTAAATTAGGAAAAATGTTATTTGCTAACAGCCCTCAGGGGCATGAGTCGACCTGACAATCTGCTCTTTGCTGTGTCACAGTGTAAACTGTCAGAGGGCGAGGAGACGTGTCTTTGATTTTCTCTCAGCTGTTATTATCAAAATATTCGTAATGCAGAGACCAGAATGACATTCAAAGGTACTTTAACATCCAATATTTTATTACCTGTTTTATAGCATTTTAAATGCTCAATGTCATATTAGCTGAATTTTGGAACAACATTGCAAATAATAAATTGTCGTATTTTTTTAAAAAGAAAGAACATTACCTACATTGTTGCCCCTCTGTAAATGTGTATTACTTTAGATTAATTCTGTTTTATTTTTAAATAATAAACTTAAAAAACGGGTGCAGGGTCAAGTGTGTAACCAAGATGAGTCGCAGCAGAAGTCTTTTATTTTGGTACATTATTTTTGGGCTTGCGCGTGCATGAGTAAAGCAGCTGTGTTATTATTTGTTTTGTATTATTTGTAACCTTATGTTACCAGTGGATTTTAACGCCAGTGACATTTCGGGTTGCAAACTGGAACTTAAAAATACCATATTTATCATAACAAATGGGTCACATTTGAAACGAAGGAACTGATTTCGACTCCACTAAACTGAAGAAAGCTTCATTTGATAGTTTACTAGCTCAACATGTCTGTTGCTATTTTCCACGTAACAAAATCAACAAACGAAACCGGCAATTTTGCTTGAATTACTTCAGAGGCAAGCTGATAAAAATGCGAACAAGTTTAAAATGAGCATACAAACATTTTTGATCGCCATTATTAAAAACGCTACATGTAGGACATAGTTTACGGCATAGAGAGACGAAGAAAAGTTTTTACCTCCTGTAGAGACAGTTGTCTTCTCCGTAACTTTTCACCGAGTCAACACAGAATCCTCAACTTCCTCTTCTTCTCTTCCAGCCGCTGCTCGTTGTTTTATTTTAATGCCCACTCTCCTCCGTCCCTGTGTCCGGCAGTGAGATAACACGTCGCGGCGACGTAAAACTCATCCAGTCCGTCCCTGCGCTCGCGTTCCACCTGCTCCTCTCGCTGTGAGTTCACCGGTGTCTCGCGCAGGAGTGGGGAAGCCGCCATCTGCTGGTGCTCGAGCCCCGGTGGAGGGATTTTAAGGAGAGCCTCGCGGGGGTCAGGCTGCATTGCTATTGGCTGTCGGCGCTGTCAGTCAATTAAATTAGCTCGCTGAGCATCCAGCTGCAGGCTCTGGCGCTCTGACTTCAAGACTTATTTTCAAAATATGATACATTTAAGCACATTATGTCCGCTTAGTCCTTCCGTGTCTGACTACACGTTTTTTTTTATTCATTAAAAAATATAAACATTCCCTACGTGTAATAAATTAAGCTTTTAAATGGCTCAATTTTGGCATAATGTGTAGATATGCATATTTATTTATATGTAGATTGGCGGTTACATAGCATACATTTTTATTTTTTTGCACATACTGTAATTCAGGCTAGTTAATAATTCTTGTAGGTTGTATTTCTTAAATTTCTTCCCTGTGAAGGCATTTCACCATAATAATAATAAAAGTAATAATAATAATTTAAACATTTCCAACTATGATGTGAATTAAACTTAATTTATTTGTTTTTTCTTTTTTAAATCTACTATACCCAAACGGCTTGGACCATGAATCCAGTTGCCTCCCCTTAGTGTTTCTGAGTAAAAACAACCAGCCTTTAGTCTGTTTGCTTTTCGGCTTTTTTCCCTCCATGCCACTGGAGGAGAGAGAGACTTTAGAGAGATGGCTAATAGATGCCAGGGTGCTGCCTTTAGACTCTCTCCCGGCCTGGAAGGATTTGGGATGGGATAGGGAAGACAAGACGCCATCTCAGCCTCCAAAAACCCCTGTCTTAAAATGACTGCGGGTAAGAGGATTAGGGCAATAATGCCCTTCTCTTCTTGAAGGGTTTTTAGAGAAGATTTCTTCTCCCGGAGCAAAACCGTTTAGGTAGGGAATTAAGGGCAGCGCAAAGTAGCCTTTTAATGTAAAGCTTGCATATTTTGTTGGGAGATTCTTTTGGAAAAGTGCTTGGCCTATAACGCACTTTTATCTCTTACCATGTTTCTCACTCTAAACACAGTGCAGCAGGAGACAAAAGATTTCATGGAAGAGAGAATATGTGCGTGCACGTGATCAAACGCACGTTAAAAACACAACTGCACCAAATGCTGATTATAGACAATCAGGTGTTTATGGACTCTTAATGTGCAGCTGGAAGTTCTGCGTGTGTGTGTGAGAGAGAGGGAGGGAGGGAGAGAGAGATGAGGAGGGGGAGGGCAGTGAAGGTGACATGAGAGGTGTTTTTTTTTTCGCTTAAAAATGTCTAGTCACTTTTACGTCTTATATTTGGAATAAACGCTAAACATTAATCATTTATGAGTTTTAAAACATTGCATATATTTATAATATTGAAATACAGACATATTAAATAAAGAGAAATAAAATAGAAATGTCATGTGGCAGGCTATATCTTGGTAAATTGTATCCCTATAGCAACAGCAAATAGCATCCTTCGCTATCATAATAATAATTTTCTCGTTACCTGAGTCAGATTCAATGTCCAATGGTTTATTTGTTCACACGTTAAATAAAGTATAATATAATATAATAATATATCTGTAATTATATATTTAATGATTTAATTGTATTAGGGGCATTAAAAGTTGGTTTATTAGGCCTATTATTAATTTCAGCATTGTTATTCATTTTTTATTATTAAACGATGTAGACGCTCCCTGGTGCGTCTTTTTTTTGTTTCTGGATTTTTTTCACCACCTCAAACTTTTCTCCGTGTGCTTCAAAGTCTCCCCTCGCCTTGAAAAACTCGTGTGCCTCTCCGGTTTCTGTCGCCTTGGTAGGCTCCTATCACTCGCTTTTTTTCTTTCTCCGAGGTCTGAGAAAGAAAGAGGATTAACTTGTGAACCAATGGAAATAAGAACTTAAACGGGAGGTAAATCTGGCCACTGTCTCTTTGTGAGGACCGTCTCTAAAGCAATTAAAGCGAGAAAGAGTTTCTTCTCAGCGCCTCTCCACCTAAAGCTCCTTAGAGCGACTAGAGCTGTCCAGCGCATCTGAAGGGCTTAAACGGCAAAAAAACAGCTCCCCTTACCCCTGTAGCCAGCCATGCACTGCTCAATACAAGGTGGGGAAACAATGACCTCAAGTTGAGGAACAACCCAACACGTGAAAAGTGTTAATTTGGCAAAGGAAAATATACATTATTGGAATTTCCCCCCTTAAAGGTCCTATAACCTCATGTAGGAAGTGTTAAAACAGCTGATTTCCCTTATTGATTTCCATGGTTTAACCCCTTTGAACACACTTCCTTCTTCTTCTTCTCTCAGTCAGTATTTGATGGAGGTATGAAGAACAAAAACCATCTCTAATGCTGGTGAATTCTGCTCTCTAATAGCTAATTAATACTCTTAATGATGTTTCTGCAACTTCATGAATACATTAGGTCTGCAATCCAGCAAGCCTCAGCCTGCCCGGCACCATTCAAGGGTATTTCAGCATCTGTTCATCCCAGGGCAATTAATCATTTTGATGTGTAGTTTAAAATCGACTTCTTGCAGGAGACCTTTTTTTTTTTGACAAGAATAACAAAGCAATTTGCCAGGAGCCACCTCTTAGACACATTATTAGCAGCACTTCCACAGTAAGACCCGCTTTCCTATTTATTTGAAGAAAAAAAATATGCATGTTAGATAAATGAGTTTAAAAAGACAGCGACAGTTTTGCGGTTTATTGTCAGCACCACGCCTCTGAATCCTCCTGAAATCCCTTTTATTGGTGACAAGATCTCAGGATCTCCTCGGCAAATCCCTCCTCTAAAAGTTTTCAACCTGTCAGTTTCCTCTAAAAGCTGTATAATTCCCCCTTCTTTTTTCTCTCCATCCATCCCCTTCTCTCTTTCTTCTTGCCCTCTTTTCTCCCTTGTCTCAGTCCTTCTGTCTCATTTCTTTTCCTTGCCTTCTCTCCTCTCTCTCTCTCTCGCTCTCTCTGGCCCGGATCCCTCTGCACAAGGGGCCCCATTGTATAGTCCTAATCCAGAGGCAACACAGCTTTAGGGACATGCAGGGATAAAAGGCCCATTAAGCCCACAACTTTATGGGGGCAAATCTCTCCCTAATCCTTCGCTTTATCTAAACAAAAGCCCCTCTGCCTTAATCCACCTATGTGTTGGAAAAAAAGAGAGGAAAAACTGGAGAGAGTGGCAGAGAATGAGAAAGAAAAGGAGAGAGAGAACAAGAGAGAGAGAGAAATCTCACACACTGTAGGATTGAACCAGGAGAGATCATACAGGGAGGGTCCAAGTTTCCTGGAAGAGTTAAGTAATAGTGACAAGCTTTCACCTGCATTAACGAGAACTGCTGCACCGCTGGAATGAACCGGGATCCCCTGAAAGACACACTGTGACCACATAATTCCACATACAATCTAGATGCATATTGGAAAAATGAGGAATAGTGTGATATTAAAATGGGCAAATAGAGTTCTTGTCTTTGATTTAAGAGAGCGTGAGGTGTGTTTCCCAGTAGGTAGTCAGACTAATATAATTGTTAAAACATTTATTTTAATCTGATTGTAATTGGCATTCTAGGTTTAAGAAATTGTTCCTCGTGGGTGTTTTTACAGATGTGAGTCAGACTCACCTCTGCCCCGTCAGCCTTAGTATGATCACCATTTATTTATTCAGGACTTTTTTTTATCACCTTCAAAGATCTTTCCATATTCTACACAGACTTTTTCTGCATCAGCTACTGAAGGCAGGGGTGTGGCCTTGAATCACATGACTTGGAGCCAGATTTGAGGCACAAATTCAACAACTTTAGATTCAACTTGACAAAAGAAAAAGCATACAACTCGACATTTTTTAAAAAGCCCCATGATTACTGTAAATGTAACATATTGTTACTCTGTTGTTAAAATGGCATTATATTTGTTTAAGAGAACATTATGACTTATTTAGGAACCAAAACTCACATTTTAGGGTTTGTTTTTTAGTCCTAACTTTGGACTTGGGAGCAAAGATGGAGGCTTATTTGTGACTTTCAAAACACGGTCCTGGTCTCACTTCAGACTGAAGGTGCACTGGATGATACAATCTGAAAAGGCGAACATTCAAACACTCATGTAAAAAATACTTTTATTCCTTTGCATCTCAGCAACAGCTCCCACGACACTTTTACTGTCCTGTGGGACTGCTGGAGTGTGTTGTTTTTAAATTGCATTATCATACCTCACCAGTTCAATAGTGACAAATTGATTAGTATCTGTTGCTCATGGCCGATACTAATAACATCAGCAATAATTTCACTTTTTTGATTTTTGAACAGAAGTTCATACCTGTAAATTATTCCCACCTGAGGGTAAGAAAGGCAAACATGTAATGAGCAAAGATGGATGATATATTTGACTATAGCTCTGACCAAATCAAACTTATTCATTTCAAACATTCAAAACACTTAATAAACATACTTTCCCTTAAAAAAACGAAAAACTTTGACATAATCTGTCACTGAATATTCGTCAGTATTTATCTTCTATCTATCTATCCTCTGTATCTTCAGTATTTTTTATGCCAGTAGTTAAATTTTAATGACGTTTTTTGTCCTTTTTAAAGTGCTTTGATCTTTGTGTCCAAGTATCCACCTGTGATGTCTCAGATCTGAGTTTTCTGAATAATACTGTTTGACTCAGACGTGGCCCTCTGCTGATATCAGGTATAGAGGATGAGGTGTGGCCTCCTTTGTCCAGATTCCAATTAAAGAAATGGGTTCATGGAGGCCAAATCTTAACAGCGATGACAAAGCTAAAGCTCCTCTGTGGAGCCAGAATCCCTTTACTTCCTCTAAAACATCTGTCTTTACCACAGAAAATCCTACTGTATCTGCTGCACTGTACGGACAATCAGACCCTAATCTGGAGCCGCAGACTGAGAGCTCAGGTCTGATGGTTTTACTCTGAGGGGTGAGACCAGCTCATACCTGCTGAATTAGGGGTAAATACTGACACTAAATGATCCTGAGAGACTGATTTATCTAGGTAATGATTTATCAGAGATCCTTTCAGAATAAAATACCCCGTCAATCTGTCAAAAGCAAAAGCAGCACACTAGTTTCACTTTTACTTCCAGCTCGGCGCTCATCATGTTGCCTTCATTAACACTCTCAATTACCGTCTCCTCTCCGGCTCCGATCTTTCCTAATAGAGCTAACACAGAGTTAATGAAGCAAATAGTTGGGACAATTTAGTCATTAGAGACAATTAAGACAATCCAATGCAATCCAACTCAGACCAGCAGACGAGCAAAGTATTCAGGGAGAAATCCAACAAGCAGCCACCCAAACCAAGCAGCCCACAGTCCTCTGCAGAGTGTGAAGAGAGCTTTCCACTGGATTGAAGGAATTTTCCCTCTGGTGGTATCACTCGTAATACTTGAACCATTATAAGGCTGATCAGCAGTTGGCTGAAGGCATCTCTGTTTCCTCCGTGCAGGGATTACACCTGGCCTCAGGAGAAGGGAAATGTTTCCCAAAGAGGCAGGCAGACGGAGAGGCAGACACAAGGCAGCCTGGATGCATTCCACCACAATAAAGTATAAATCCTCCTCTTCACAGCGTATTACAGGAATGAACATAAGGGATTGTGTCATTGTTGCCCTATAATCTGGCTTTAAACTCCTTGTTTTACAAATGGTCCTCTTTAAAAAGCTCTTTCTTTTTGTGTCGGCCTTTTTTTCCGCACTCTTTCATCCTGTATTAACCTGCTGTTTCCTCATCAGCAATTTTTTATTTTTTTGTTCCTATGCATTTCAGATTTGGGGGTGTAACTATCTATTTTTGTAGGATTCCCATGCGTGAAAATGTTTAATTATGCATTTTTGGGAAAATGCAACACTCTATAGTTCCTGTGCAAAGTGCATCATATTTCCTTTAGAGCCGTTAGTGATGGCGTGTTCCTCATTTGGAGTGTCACCGAAATAGACCGTTCACACTGCCAGATACAGAACATGCTCAGATATTATAATATTCCAAATGCCTTTCCATGTGTCCTTGCCCTCAAAAGCTAAGGGTAATATCCTATCCTGCTTTGGAAGTGGAGATGGAGGCACTTTTTTCTGTTCGCTGAACAGGCAGCCTGCATGAAATAACTCCTGATAGAAATAGTCAGGCTGTCATCTTCTCTGGTGTCGCCTCCTCTTCTGTCTTTACTCAGCCTGACATTGTTTGTATTTGAGACCTACGAAATTCACACAGATAACCCCATCAGTGATTGAAAACTGTGTTCAAAACATCTTTGCCCTGAGGGCGAACAAAAGGAGCATTCACTTTTCATGAAAAATGTGAATGTTTTGGTACCACACCATTTAGTTTAAAAGTTGTAATCAATGGCTTTATTAATGCTCCGTAATTCATTAAGTTTTGCTGTATATATGAGTTTCTATTCATAAGGGTAACTCTGGGGCTGCCAGATTGTGAAAACATTACTCTTAGAAGTTGTATAACCTTTCTGGCAGTAATGCGGTTGTTAATATTCCAATTCAAGTAATAAATAATAAGGCACCAGGTTTGCATGAAAGCTAATAAGTAATTATCAAAAAACTTGCTCCTTGGATGGTCCCATTCAAAGTCATACTGTAAAAACAACTAATTAAATGTGTTTTATATATATATATTGTTCCCCAGAGGATACATCCTAAAACTGCAGGTGATCCCCAGACATTTCCTGTCGCCATCATCAGGTCCAAATCATTGTCTTTCCAAAATCCCTTTAAATCCAATGACATTCCCATCGGCCTCAGCTGTACTGTGTGTTTAGTACTAATGAGCAAATGTTAGCATGCTAACATGCTAGCCTCTGATGGTGAACATTAACATGCTGATGGTACTGTTTTATTTAAAGATTTTTTTTCTGTGCCTTGTAGAGCTGTTAGCATGGTTGTCGACCTTTGTTATTTTATAGTCAGCCGTTGAAACAGACTTTAACTGGGAGCTTTGCAGTTATGTGAAATGTGTTTTAGATGACTACGACACAAGGATGCCCCACACACCCTCCTGTCTGCCGTAATACTTTCTTTGACTATCAGGCAGTAATCAAGCTGCTCTGACAGGCGTTTAAAACATAGAAGCTCTTCATCAGTTTCTCACTAAGATGTGTAAGATCGGGACTTCTGATGGATCAGAGTAACAAGCAGCTGTGACTGATAAGAGATGTGGCTCTTATCAATGTTTTGGTTTGTTGCAAAGTCGAGCATGTTTCCTTAATAAGGAAATCTAGTTTTATGAAGTTATTCTTCAAGACTAAACAGTATAATGGCACAGATGCCAAATTAGGAGCTTGTTAGAGCAGTGACTAACAGTTACATCCGTGCTCAGACACTCTTGATCCTGATTGGTTCTTCTCTGCCTGTCAGACACACTGACAGACGGGGGTGAGGCCGGGCAGCAGGTCTGGTTCCAGCCCGCTGTCCTCCTGTAGTCTCTGCACTGGATCCTCTCCCTTGTTTTTCTTGGTCCTGCTTCTTGTTGGAGTCTCAGAGGCCCCATCGCCTCCTCCTCCTCCTCTGCTCTCTCCATCGCCTCTGAAAGGAACCTTGCTGGGCCCAACTGTCTGTGTAACGAGCTGGGCAGGACGGTCACAGTGGGGTGTGCCATTGTGTGTGTCACAGTGTTTACACTTGTGTATATACATTTGCAGTGAGCACTTAGTGGTTTTTTTAGGGAGTCTCCCCATGAAAACACACTTCAGGCCGTATTTGCTGTCACCCCTTTTTCTCTCTCTCTCTCTCTCACACACACACACACAAACCGGGACAAACGCACACAAACACGTTGTCACCTCTCAGTGATCCTCCAGCACTCTTCCACAGCAGGGAGTAGAGGGAGGAGGTGGAGCAGGAGGCTAATGGATATGTTTGTTTACCTATTTGTTCTTGACATGATCAATTGATCAGCAGGCTAATTCACTGCCACCATGGGCTCATTACATTTCCATTTAAATTGCAAATGGATTTCTTCGAGGCTTCATCTTCCCTTCCCCGTTTCTACTGTGCGTGTGTGTGGCGTGTATGGATGTACAGTAGAGGTGTTTGTCTGTGGACACCTCTGGAGCTCAAACACTGCACAACATAAAGCCATCGCCCACAGAAATTGATTTGTGTGAAACCACCTCATGTCACCTCTGTCTTTGTCTTCCTTATTTCCCCATTTCATATGGAGTACAGCGGGGATAATTATCTTTATCATGAAGTGACTGTCAGTCATTAAACGGCTGTCATCAAGTCTCTCTCTCTCACACACACACACACTCACACAGCCCCCTGGGAGAAGTGTGAGCTAATTCCTGGGCATTAAAAGCCTGTGATTATGTGTTGCCGGGAAGATTACAGTGAACGATTACTGATGTGGAATTTAAACAGTGGGGAATGAACAGCCAAATTGAGCAGCAGCAGGAGATCGACATTATCGCAGATGAGCTTCTGTTAAAGCTGTTTGGGCTGCGGAGCTGCTCTCTGAATACATTTAAACAGCAGGTCTGGACATTTGAACACTGAGTGATGGAAAGCTACATCTGTATTCAGATTTCAACTGCTGATTTTTTTTCTCTGTCAATGTAATTGATTGACATTTGGAGAAATACACTTAATATCCTTCAAAATCCTGCTGAGTTAGATGAGAACTTGATACTATTCCCCTTATATTTGCCTGTTTCAAGGCAAGTCTTTCAACCCATGTCACCATACAGGACATTTGTTCTTGCCCTCTTATATGATCTACCAGAGCATTTCCTAAATTGGCGCCCCTTCTGGTAGCAGGAGATAAACACAACACCATGCCGACCTGTTAGTGGTGTTAAACACGTGGTTAATGTTTAAACATTCACGGCTTGTTTAGGTTTTCTTGGTAAGTTTAGGAAACAAAATTACTTGGTTAAGTTTAGGAAACAAATCTACTTGTTTACATTTTGGAAATGTACCACATGGTTAGGTCTCGGGAAAATAGTTTGGTTTAAACTAACTGCTGCTGGACGTTATGTAACCCTAAACCTGACCAACATCATCTATGAATAAGCACCTTTCCCAAAATGTGGAACTATTCCTTTAAGTGTGAGAGGAAAACCAAGCTCACTTCAAAAGGTTTACTTCTACAACATCTTCTTCTTAAATATCTCTTTGTACTGAGCTCTGCTATTTTCAAGCTGAAAATTGGTGGCTAGACTCTTGGATGGACGGCAGCACAGATGGATACGCGACTGGCAGGGTCTTTACTACGACATCTCGTGGGATTCATTTGTTTTATTGGCTTGTTTGGCCATAATGGGCTTTATATGATGACTCCTCACCCCTGTCAGATTCCACCATGATCCAAACAATCACACACATTCATCACCATCCAACACACACACAGCTCCGATCAATGGTCATAAATTTGATCCCTGACAAGTCTGACACTTGCACCCACGAGGCCTTTGGTCACTCTGTTTCTTTTGACCACTCCTTACACAACACACACTCATAGACTCCCACACACACACATACAAGCGCTATTTCCCCTCTCTCACTCCTTCCTTCCCCTGACACACTTGTCAAGGACCTCGTTGACCCCTGACCCCGCCCCACTTGGCACCTTTATTGATTTTTCCTCCGACCCTCTCAATCTGGGATGAAGAAGGGTGAGAACGGGAGAATTAGTCGCCATAGTCAGGTATAACGGAGGGGACGCTGAGGATGAAGGGGAGCGATCAATGCGCGCTGATGGCTGAGCTTGCAGCTGCAGAAACAACAGTCAGCCATGGAGAAAATCAAAAGGGCTTGAGGCAAGATGGGGGAGAAACAGTGATGGGGGTGAGAGAGGGGAGACGGGGGAGGCTGGATGGAGGCGTTGTCGGTTGTCTTGTCAAATTTGGGCTTTTTAAACAGTATTTACTGGTATTTTGATATTTTACTAGACATCTAAATCACTAAAGATGGAAGATAGGAGAGAAATAGTTACCGACTGTAATGATTACAAAAATTACTAAAAACTTTATAGATATGATAAGAAATACAAGTCTAGAAGCAGACAATGATTTCTATCACTTAGAGTGGAAAAGTTCCTCCACAGCTCAGAGAAGAACTGAACTACTGGCAGTGTTTGTTTGTCCCCTTCGGCTTCCTGATTATATCACTATTATTCTCATTCAGGCAGGCTCAGATGTTATTTTATAGTCATATACATCCACTAATCATTTACACCCATCGTCTATGATTTACACTTTGTGATCTACAACCTTTGCTGCTCATTCAGTGTGTATAGAAGCTACAAACTGTGAAACGTAGCTCTCCTCTGGTTTAAGGATTCAGGTATTTGTTTCCTGCGTTCCCATCAGATTCCCAACTTGAGTCCGTCAGGTGTCGTGTATTTCAGGCTGTACCCAGAGCTTTGTGATGTCTGTGTAGAGGAGTCGCCAACTATACTTTGCCTCATATACGTTCAGCTAACTCAGCATCACTCTCTGAGATTTCTCAGTTTTCACAAAAACACAATCACAACATTTAACAGCGACGACAGCATGTGGCAGCATTGTTTTCCCCTTCATGTGGTCCTGATCCTGCACAGAAGCAATTAGCAGTATTTTGCCAAGAGTTTATATGTCTGTCTATGGACAGCCACACAAGATAGTCATGTAACTTTACAAGTGTGGAGATGTGTTTATAATAACAGTATATTAAGAAGTTAACATGATCTCTATCTTGAGAAAATTCAAACACTGCTTACATAAATGCATCAATATAAATAATCTAATAATATATTTAGAATATACAAAACAAGTGGGGTCTTTCTGCTTAATGAGTTACTTCTGATACTTTAAGTGCATTTTAATGGTGGTACTTTTGTAGTTTTACTTCAGTAAGTTTTTACTTGAGTAAAGGATCAGAGTATTTTTCTCTCCACTTGCTAAAACAAAACAAATCAGTTCAAAAAAGTTTTTTTATCCTACCTGCTGGTGTCCCAGCTCGGTTTTAAGAGGTTAAATGTATTCGAATTATACAGTTTTCAACTGCAGATATGTCACAAAGGATTAGCAGCTTATTACTTTCTGTTTTATTTACATGTGAGACAACATCTGAACCACAGCTGCAGTAGATGTCGTATCTTTGTGTTTAGCAGATAAAGTCAGATTCCCTACGAGATGACACGTTACCTCCCTTTGCCTCTGTGTGTTTCTGCGACTCGCACACAGATGCTTCACATCGATGTTTGTTTGATTTGTGTGCGCTCTCTCTTAGTGGTAAGCAAAAGCTTTTTAAGCAACCGTGGGTCCTTTTTTTAACGCGGCTTGCAATAATCCGTCCTCCACTCCACCACCACCTCCTCATGGATCAGGTTAGAGATTTCGCAGCAGTGTTCGGAGGTGACACACTTAGACATAATCTTTTTTTTCTTATTTAATTTCCCACCATCCTCTCAGCTGATTCTCCCCCTGTCACTTTAGACGCAGCTGAGAGACTGATTTGGCTTCCGTAATCTCTTCTTGCATTCCCCCCCTCCTCTACTTGAGGAAACCTCGAAATATCATAAGGAGATTATTTCATTCGTAATTGATTGAGTGGCTCCTCACCACAGACCAAGATACTTCAAAGTGTCTGAATTAAGACTTGGGGTGGGGTGACTGAGGCGGGGACGGGTGCGCCGAGGGAAACGTGGCTCGGCGAGGCTACTGCCGGGGTCGAGCAGCTGAGCCTCTTTGGCTGGCAAATAAGAGTTGAGGCTGATCCTGTGATGGCAGCTAATTGGCTAAAGCAAAGACATATCGGTCAGGGGAACATTTAGATGAGACTCCTCAGCTCCTACTCTCTGCTTTTCAGGCTGCAACTCGGCCCACTAAGGCAGATACTTATGAGGAGGAAGTTTGTAAACTTCAGACCTCTTTAACCTTTTTTCAGACAAGTTTTGATGCAGTATTCCATCTTTTCGCTCACTGGAGGTTGGAATAGTTCAACATTTTGGTGAATTATTTTCATCACTTTCTCGCCAAAGAACTAGATAAAATATGTGATCAGAGCAGTGGTGGACTGTAACTAAGTACATTTACTCAAGTACTGTATTTAAGTACAATTTTGAGGTACTTGTACTTCACTTAAGTATTTCCAATTTTTGATTCAAACTTCTACTTCTCTACATTTTAAAGGCAAATATTGTAGGTTTTACTCCGCTACATTTAGCTTTTGGTCCTTTTCAGGTGAAGATGTAACATGAAAACATGATCTTTTTTTTTGGGTTAATTAAAGACCATAACAGTATATTAAGTAGTTAAAATGAAAAATTAAAACGCTCCTAATATAAATGCATCAATAGTAATAATCCAATAATATATTTGGAATATATATAACTATCTTAGTGGGGCCATTCAGCATAAAGAGTAACTTTACTTTTGATATTGAAGTACATTCTAGTCACTTCATACTTTTACTTGTAGTGGAGTAATTTCACAGTGTGGTATCATTACTTTTACTTGAGTAAGAGATCTGAATACTTTTTCCACCACTGGATCAGAGCAGATCTGTTAGTTTAATATGAAGCTGGAGTCAGGTTGAATGTCCAGCACAGTGTCTCACCTCAAATTATGGGTAAGAATAGTTTGACACTGATCCCAGTTTGTGTTACCTTTTGTTCTTCTTTTCTTCTGTAATTGCCTGCTGGGTCCCAGGGTTGACTGTTTTTTAACTATTTGTTGGCATATCAGAATCAGAAGTTTTTAAAAGGTCCGTTTTTTTGCTGCTGTGAGCAACAAAATTATCTTTTCTGTGAGCAACTGTTTATATCACTTAATGTGTACAGTATAAGGCTGACTCTGAGGCTTTCAGCCTTTATGCTAAGCTAGGCTAACTATATCCTTGCTTCATAATAGCAATCAACCAAAACATGTCTGAAGACTCATATCAATCTTCTCTTGTTTTTGAAGAAGAAATTTCCCAAAATGTAAACCCAGAGGAATGCTCCTTCCTGTAGATTTCTATCTTCCTGAGTGCTCTGCGTCTGTGCTCACACCTTCCTGCGGCCTGTAAGCTCGTCTCTCTGCTGTGGAGACGCCGTCTCCCCCCACGTTGTCTGTCCAAGTATCAGGTTAAGCATTATCCCGCCGCTCCCCATCAGGAGGACCCGCACATCCCAAATGATCACTCATGAGTCTTTGGGGTCTGAAAGAGAGAGGATGAGAAGGACACTGTCTCCAGTCTCCGTCTCATATCTTTTCACCCCAAATCACCCAACTCCGTCTAATTTCTCTCTTTCTCTCCTCTCTCTCTTTTCCCCCATTTTCCTTTTTCTTCTCCTCATCCCTTTGTCCCTCCATCACCCCATCCCTCACTATCAGTCCTGACCCAATGCTGATCTTAATCCTCTTACCTCACGGCTCCATTACCCACTTCAGCCATTTTTGCATACACACCAAAGAAAGAGGGGCTCCTCTGCTCTTTCTCAAACCCCCAAAGCTCAGCGCTCCAATCCCCACAAATATAGATCCCCAAACCTCCGCCACATATACCATCTCTTATTGTATATGATTTCATTTTCAATCAAATGTTTCTAAATCTGAGGGGACAATTTTATGGGGGTAGCAATGAGACATAAGACGGAGGGGGTAAATTATTCGCACCCCTTTTCTTCTCCCGAGCCCTCATCCAAATTGAAAATGGCGTAAGTCAGTTCCCAAGCGGGTGTGGCCGAGCTGTGGGATTATCTCCTGTTTTGTGTTGTTTTTAATCCCTAAATGCCACTTCTGGTCCCATCAGTGCTGATAGGGAAATGCAAATGTATCCCAACACTGCTCATTTGCTGTATAGTCATTTAACACGTCATTGTTGGTAACATAAGTGAACAAGAAGTCGTCCTTCAGGGCATTTCTTTATTTATCTGAAACACGCTTCTTCATGCTCTGTAATTCATCATGTCAGCTATCTGCCTTTCAATGCGCCTGTTTATGATCTCTTCTTTTTCTCCCCTTTTCTTTCCTCTCTAATTTACTGTTTCCCTCTCAGGGGAGAGATTAACCCCTAATCCCCTGATGTCCCATGGTTAATTGATATGATTTAACTATTAAAGGCCCTGGGTGGTTCCACACTGCTACCTCAGAGAGCGCGCACCCTCCGCTGAGAACCACGACCTTCCCTCGTTCCCCCATCCCACCCTCCCCTCGCCTCCCCCCTCGCAATCCTCCCTTTTCTCTGCTACCATTCTCCCATCTATCTCTTTCATCTCCCATCTTGTTGCGCCTCCCCTCTCCCACTTCTGTTCTCCCCTGGCACCCCTCTTTCTGCTCCCAGGGGTCATTCAGGAGCAGTTATCAGACCGCTGGGAGTTTGTCTGCACCCCGAGACCTAAAGTTCAGTTCAAAGACGTTATAAAGCCCTAAATACCTTGGGATGGTATTTGTATAATGTATACAATCAGAATTATACTCGTGAAGTTTCCCCCTTTACATGCTTTCTGTTCATCAGTGTGACAAAAAGAACATAAACTCAGCAAATCACCCAAACATGAAACATTAATATTCATTGTGAGAAATGCTTGAATAATGATCTAAAAATAACTTTTGTACATTGATTTTTTTTTCCTACCCCTGTTTATGCCATGGCTTTACTAAATTAGCTCTTATTCCTGAATCGTTCATTAACAGTAACAGTAAACTCTGAGGTCATGGAGGCAAAAAGTGAAACTGCTGTGTATCTCGTTGTGGATTAAAACTAAACCACGGTGGAAAATCCTTGGATTTTCAAGCATTTCCCGCAACAAATCCAGCGATTAGTCTGCATCTCTGTTGCTCATAATCTTCAAATCTTGTTTGTGCAGCAACATGATGCCATGTAAATCCCATAAAAGGAGACGCTAACAGGTTATTGTGTTTCTTTTACACTTTCTGTATTATTGCTCTTTTAAACAACTTCATGAATAAGTTTGTTAGTGTCTTTTGCCTTAATCTTCATCAGGATGAAGCACTGTTGTGTGTTTTCCACACATTGTTTTAAAAGAATCTCTGTCCAACCCAATCACGCATAAAAAATAAGATTTTGATCAATCAGAAGCCAAACAGCTATCACCAGTAACCTGCTTGGCTGCAAAGGTGCATTAAATGCTCCATCGTGTATAATGACGCATCTGTTCCTCAATGTAGTAGAAGAATTACTTTACATTTATGTATAAAAATGTAAAAAGTCCTGGTAGTAATGTTTGAATCTTGGCACGCAAAGGAGATAATGGCGCATATTCTGATATAATGAGTCAAAAACCTACATATCAAACAGACGAGCTTTCCATTTGTAATAAACTAAAATGCAGTTTTAAATAGATAAATATCATGTATGTGTGAGAAGATATCTTCTGCCAGGAGATGGTCAGCTCATCAACAACTAGAGACAGGGAAACAAAAAACTAAAACTACCTAAAACTATTATTTATCACATTAGATCTTGTTTGTTCAAATTGAACAAAAAGTCAAGTGTAAAAGCATTTATTAGTCTCTGCTGGTTGTCAAACCTTTCAACACTTTGTCTTTGCACGGATTAGAACCAGGCTAGCCTTTATGCTAAGCTAAGCTAATTAGCTGCAGCTTCATATTTACTGTACAGACCTGAGAGTGGACTAAAATTTGATGTAACTTTTTGCAACAAAGCAAGTAAGCATGTACCCCTTTAAAACCAGCTGCATGTTAGCCAGTGAAACAGCTTTTTCCCCGTGTTGTTCCTGTAGATTCACTCATTCATTGGTAAATCATATTTCAATGAGTGTGTCTGAGTTTGTGGTGAAGACCAGCTTTTATTTGACACCGCTGCATTCCTCATATACATCCCTGTGCCCCTAAACCTGTGCAGAGTGTGTTGACTCTATTATCAGTCCGGTGCTGAAATGTTACACCCCGACTGCAAATACGTAACATGAACTTCCTTTCACCGCATCCCTCTCTTTCTCCTCTCTCATCTCCGTCCTTGCTTTCTCTCTCACTATATTATCATTTTCTGGCATTCATACAGACTCTCGCATGTCCACCACACACACACATACACACACAGACATATGCCTGCCTATACCTGCAGTGAAACCTGAGAGTGTGTCGGTGAAATCACTGTCATATTTCTCAGGCTGATGGAACATTCTGCCCAGGTCCGAAAACATAATAAATAGAGGGCCGCACTGTCTGCTCTGGGCTTTAGCATGTATTCGTAATGTGATCATTCTCCAACCTGCAGCGTACTCGTGTGCTTTTATCGTCGGCTCAGATCACAACAGCCTTCGATCAGCTTTTAAAGCAGAAAAAAGAACAACGGAAAACACTTTGGTCTCCTCTTCTGTTGCTAAAATCATCTGCAACCTGCTTATCTTTAGTTGGTCTAGAATTTGGATTAAATAGGAGTCATCTGATGTAGGTGTGGTGCGTGTGTGGAGTTGTTGTGTCAGCTGAGGACTTGGCTCAGTGTAGGTGTGGAGGGAACATGTCATCAGAGGGATGAAGGTGTTTGGGGTTCGGTGAGCCGCGGGGGGAGGGCTAAGTGTGTGTCCGTGTGTGTATTCAGGGTAATGTGTGTGTCCTGCCCTGCCGTTTACCTTTTGGCTCACCTAAATGTCTGCGTCCACTCGTCTTTCTTCTCCTCCCACTCATCCTGCTGCCCTGCTCCTCGTAGCCCCCGTAAGTCACTGAGGTATTTCCACAGCGGCGTGTCAGTGTTAATATTTACTCTGATCTCACTGCTGGACGCAGGAGCCGTGCAGGGTAAAACCTCTCAGAACTCGTCGGCCATGTTTACAGCTCTGAATGCCAAAACTGGATGTTTGAAAACAGATTAAAGCTCCTGGAGGTCATTATTGTTCCATTCAAATGCTCACAAGTGTGTGATTCTTTTTAAATGATAGAAAATAAATTAAAATGTCTGACCTTGTTATTGGCATTTTCCTCAAATCTAAGACTCGAGCATACGTTGGGTAAGTTAGATGAGGTACGTCACCACTTCAGAAAGATAAACAGAAGCAGTAAAGAAACCTGAAGCCGGTTTGTCAGTACAGAGAGCAACAGTAACATCATAGCAGATATTATTGTTTTTTTCATGAGCACTAATGCTGTTTCAGCCACTATCATAAGCTAACAAACAACATAAACAAACTAAAATGTCTAATTGGAATTTAATTATTTGAAACCACAGGTAAAATGTGTGTAAAAACAACATTTACTCATTCACTCCTACGGGTAATTTAGAGTCACCAATTAAACCTGAGCTGCATGTTTTTGGACTGTGGGAGGAAGCCGGAGTACCAATTGCAATATCAGTGAAAATATGAATAATTCGATGTATTTTCCAAATCATTCAGCCCTGATCTCTGCTAACCTCAGCATAGACTCACAGCAGAGCCAGTGCACACACCTCCTAAATGTCCACAGTGCTGTGCTAAAATAAGCTGATTGGTTTGGCCAACTCCTATGGAGGCGGGTTCAACATGTTAATGTAACATGAGTTGTGTATATACAATTAGCTCTGAAACAGCCTTTGTGCAGACAGGAGAAGGAGCCTTTATTCTTTAGAGTGACACAACCTGACTCAGTCACAGCAAAGCCCTACAGCCTCGTAATCTTCCTCTATAGTTGTTGCACTTTGTGGCAAAATGGCAACCTCAGAAATATGGCCTGAAATAGACTTGTAAAGAAATTTAAGAATCAAAACCCCGTATATTGTATTAGAAAAACACTCTACCTCCATATTCTAGCCATGCATTCATGTGGCCATGTGCTCCTCTGTGCAGCAGTGTGTGTGATGTTGGGGTGTTTATCTTTTCAAAGCACCGTCTCCATGGAGCTGAGTTGTCTCGGTCAAACCTCTGGGTCAGCGGGTCGTGAACCCTGAGTAAACTTCAAGCTGCAGCCTCGCAGCAGGACAGAGAGAAAGAGAGGGAGAGAGAGAGAGAGGCCCAGCAGTGTGTTAGCAGATCAGCTGCAGATCAGACAGAATGCAGCGCTGAACATAAAGCATGTGCTGAGGTTTATGTGTGTGCTGGACATTCCCTTCATATAGAATATGTTTATGTCTCATGTATTTGATCCTCTCTAACCCTCATCAGAAAGACTTAAAAGTACTTCATCAGTCCCTCAGTTCTGTCTTTTCCCCCGATTCATTGTTTTCTCTGCTGCTACAGCGGACTATCAGACTTTTAATTGGCCCCTGGCAACAATTTGACAGTCGATAGAGCAACGACCCTCATTAAACACCTATTTCACTTCCATTTGGTATCAAGGAAAAAAAACAATCAGCAGAGTCTGACTTTTGATTGAGAACAATGATGATTTAGTTAAACTGAAAATCCAATGGCTGCCTCCCTCAGCCCTGCGATCAGCACAGAAAAACACCTTATCCAGTCGATCCTACGGAAAAAGAAAGAAGAAAAAAAAAAAGAAAGCTGGCTCCTTTTCTTTATCCCCAAAGCAGGATAACAGCCCGCGTTAGGGGAATATCCACGCCTGCCAATTGCAGTAATGGCCCCTAATTCCAAATTAATTCAGTCTAAATGAACTGTCAGAGGGAGATTGATTTGTTGGAGCTGCTGTCTTGATGAGTGCTGTCGTGGGAGGGGGTGATTAGGCGCTGAGGCCTGCGTCGCTCTCCCGCAGCCTCAGGCTGCGAGGTTAGTGGGTTTTTTTAGACCTGGACCTGAGCAGTGGCAACAGCAGCTGTTTCCGGGATGACAGGTAAGGGGACATGTGGCCACGCGGGGATGACGTCCGCTGTGGGAAGTGGGGAGCAAACGATCTGGGGCACATTTTTACGGAACTGATGGGACAATGTGACGCTGAGGGGGAGGTTGATGAGGTTTGACTTGTATAAAGGGAGAAGTTCCTGCAGAAACACCCACAAAGACCACCTCATTTTCAATTACTTTCACACTGCGTTTCTTTGTGTTTCGTGTATAAATTGAATTCCAGCCTCCTCCACACCAAAAAGTTGCTTCTCCATATAGTTCCAGGCTTTTTCCTATGAAGACAACCTTATTAATAGGCTCTCTTCAAAGTTAATTAGCTGTGGAAACGAGGCCAGGGGCACTGGCGTTTCTACCCCAGAGGACTTTGCTATCCCCGCTGATTCCCGGGCTAGGCTAATTATTTCCCAATAACCTTACTTACTGGCCATGCTCCCTCCTCTGGGCCTGAGCCTAACAAGCGTCACCCTGCGACTCGAGAGGCTGTTCTGCTTGGAAGTTTTGAGCCACCTGCCTCCCCTGCACGCCCGCCGCCGCCGCCGCCAACATGATTTCCTCCTCTTCCTCCTTCTTCTGAGAGGAAGCCAGTTCAGAAGCTCTCGGAGGCGAGAGGGCGGGTGGCGTTTGATGTAGAAAATTAAATTCCTTCAAATTCGCCATTAACGCTATTACTTAAAGTATTGGACACACTCCTAAGTATCCCAATGGCATTATGTCTGCTGTCATTAATTTTGCCCTCTCCTGTAGCTCTCCCTGCAAATATCAATATCAAAAAAACCTAAATAGCTAACCTTATTACTCTGGCTGTTTATTTTGACTGTTTATTTACTTCCTTATTTATATATTTCCTCTCCCACACCCAAAGCAGAATTGTCTGCTCTCATATACGGCACATATGAATAAATATGGGCCACATACATATTCTGAGGGCTGAAAAGCTGTTTATCATGCAAAGAGGGAACATCAGAGGCTAAGAGGGGAGGTGGCTAAAATAGGCTGAGCTATTAGAATAGATATTAGAATATATTAGAATATTGGAAATTAAATGTGAACTTGTGATCCTTTGACATACTTGAAGATGAAAGGAGGGAAACACTTTAAAGACCAACACTTAAGATAACAGTTACGGTTTAAAATAGCATTTTCCAGGTGAAAGTCATGATAATTATTGACGTGCAGCGTCTCACATTCAGAGCCGACATAAATAAAGCCAGTCTATAATATACAATATGTCCTTCTATAGCGTATGTGTCCTATTAATTATTGCATTTGTTTGTTGCTACAGGAGTGTTTTTCTCGTGCGGCCCTGCTGCATTAATCCCCCTTTAAAGCTCCAATCCTCTCTAAGCACGCTGCACTGTACACACACCAACACACCCACTGATGCTCAGAGAAACATGTTTTTCTCCTTCATTGATAACGATCATAACAGATTAAACGTGAGGTTTCTTCATAATAAGTGAAGGGTGCACGGCGCCGTTCTTTGCTAAGTTGGTTGTTGTTTTGCAGACGTGTCATGCATCCGGCTCTAAGTGCTGTTAATTCCTGAACAACACCATCTCAGAGATGTTTGTCAGATAAGACAAATATCTGCCTCAGACATGACATGCTACTCTGTAGTTCTTGTAATCTTTCACTACTACAAATATTTTGATCAGATCAAGCACAAAGTGACTTCTTGAGGTTTTAGTGGAGTTCATATCAGATATCAGGAGAAAAACAGTCAACTGTTAATATCACAAACATAATCTAATGAATGTAAAGGGATGTTGACTGTTACTTCAGTCATTCCAGCATACAAATATTAACATATACCTAAAGATTTCATAGTGTATTCACCTCATAATATCAGACATTCAGTATCTCTGTTTGTCTTTAGACACACATGCAAAAGGTCTCACCGTCTTTCTACGGTGGAGTAAGACACACAGAGTTATTTGGTCGTTTAGCCTCTTTTTGTCGTCGTTCTGCATCTCTTGATAGTTTTATTTTGTCTTTTGTACACATTTTGTAACTCTTTGTGGTTGTTTTGCATTTGTTTGAGTCTCCTTGTGTCTCTTTGCAGCTTTTTAGAATCTCTTAGTCGTTGTTTTGGTCCTGTTGTAGTCTTTCTGTGTCCCTTTGTAGTTCTTTGTGGTCAGTTTGAGTCTTTTCCTGGTTGGTGAAATGTGTTTAGCATCTATAACTCAGATAGTTTCAAACATCCATATTTCATCCATATGTTGTGCAATATAGTCCTGTAATGACAGGGTACAATTATAAATCATGTAAAGTTAAAGATGTTGGTGCGGAGGCTGGTTGTTCTGTGTGGTCCTGCAGTTTAACATCAGATCCTGTATCTCCATCTGACTTTTCAGAGTTCACTTTAGAGCACAAACCTGCATCCTGCTGTGAAACAGTGACAGAGAACTCACCTTTAATTTTACACCCTGACTGAAATAGTGATAAAGATATACTCTTATCAGGTTTTCATAAATAAAGGCACAATAACTGATAATGATTTACAGTCAGCTGTTACTTTATAATCCGTATTTATTTGGTGATAAACAGATTGTGATGAGCTGATGGTAATGTTCAGGAGGCACCAGGCTGTATTCAGCATATGTAGACCAGTTCTGTGTCCATAAAAACACAGAATACATGAAGAAGAGAACATGAAAAAAGCACATTTTTACAAAACCAAAACAACGTCTCGGAACAAAAATCAACACGTGAATTCTCTTCTGTTCTTCCTATAATCTATTCCCACTAAAAGTTTCCTTTTGTCCTCCCATAATGCACCTGGGGCCATAATAGAACCCGGCCGTCTCATTTCCCTGATGGAGCTCCGCTCTGCCTGACACCACTGTCCACACACTCGTTAACAACTTTACTCCTCCGGCTGCCCGCGGCCATGCGCTCGATGGATAGACGGCCCCCAACGTCTCCTTGTCTAGCTCTCACTCCCTCTCTCTGACTCCTTCCTCCTTCTCCTCCTCCAGCAGTCACCTCCTCCTCCTCCTCCTGCTCCGCTCTGACCTATCACTCCACGCTGCTATTCTTCTGTTTCTTTGTTTTTTCTTCCCATTTGTTCAAGAACTGGGAGCTATTCTGCTTTAAGCCCGCTCTTTGATCAATACAGAGTGAGGCTTTCTGACTGCATACATCCTGCACCATGGCAGCTTAGCCTATCAATACTATTTAAATTCTCCTTATGGCCCCAAACAAGCCGCTGCATTATTTAGCATGCGCGCGGTCAATTGCACATTATCTACACAACATTAACAGGTAAATGGTGTTCGTGTGGAATCTGTCTCACTGTAGTCTGTGAGCGATGTGGCTGCGAGCATCTTTATCACACTGGAGGGTCAATACAGCAGGTTTAGTCTCTGAATCCAATGTGCAGATCTCCTTATCTGTCTCTAACTTATATGACATTTTCTTAATTCAGTGTAAGACAGAGGAATGCTGGTGTCTTCTCAGAAGAAGAACAAACTTCAGAGTGCAGCTATTAGAGAGAAAAACAGCCACAACATGCGGTTACAAACTGCAGGTATAACCCACTCTGCGTTTCCTTTGTTGCCCCCAGACTAAATGGAACAGCCGCGTTCAATCCAAAGCAACCATAAGTGTAATGTACTTCTAGATGTAGGAAAGAATGGGCTACAATAAAAGCCGGGTCTCATTTAGTGTGGAAATGTTTTCCCATCTCCTGAGTTGAAAGGGGAAATATTCATTAAGGAATAAATCAAATGAGCCGTGACTGCGACAAGGTTGCTGCGGAAATTCAATTTGTATTCATAAACAGCCACAAGCAAGGAGGTGATAATTCAGAGGAGTTGGGTTACTGAAGCTGTTTGCTACTTGTTATTTAAAAGACCCGTGTTGTGTGTATGTGTGTGTGTGTGTACATTACGTCCATATGTGTGTGTTTCCTGCGCTCGATCCCCTCGTAAAATAATGAAGTCTGTTGGATCTATTAGTGATGATCATTTTCCAAGTATTGTTTAAACTCTAAACTCAATCACGCTAAACAAGCAGCGCAGCTAATGTCCTTTCATTAACGTAATGAAACACGAAGGTGTTTGTGAAATGTTTTGCAGCTTCATTATTAAAACTATTGTAACTCTGGTTTAAATGAAAGTCTTTCACATGTGAAGTTAATGGCTTTTCTTCCATTCATGAAAATGACACTTATAGACTAAAAAACATTCATAACAGAATCTCCAAAGTCATTTAGGTATAAATTATGCAGCAGAGGGTCAGGAAGTTTAGTCCTTACCTGCTGTGGATAAATGTTTATGTCATATTGAACTCTGGGAGTTTGCAACCATCAACACTGGATGTAGTCAGGCTGTCTGTCGATGAAAAGTAATGCACTGGAATTCGTAGGCATCTCACTAAAGCATTGTAATGTTAAATGCCCTGTTTGTCTCTTGTTTGGTGGGTGGGAGGTGTAGTCAACACCTGTGTTTGCATAATGCTGTTGGAAGTTATGTCAGGAAGTAATGTTTCTATATTTTTTCCTCATTACAAGTAAGTTATCTTGGTGCCTCAACTTAAACCATCTACAGCACGGACTGTGTTGAAAACTCAGAGAAAAGATGTCTTAGGAGATCACCTAAACCCCGTCATGAGAATGAGTTGATGCAGTCTATCATGTCGCCCTGTGGTTTAGCCAGTGCAAGCTTCTGTACACAATTTGGTAACTTATAATCCGTATTTATTTGGAGATAAACAGACTTGAGTATCATTCATGAAAGCTGTAATGTTCAGGAGGAACAAGGCTGTATTCAACATAATGCAAACCAGTTCTGTGTCCATAAAAACACAGAATACATAAAAAAGAAAAGAACATGAAAAAGGAGCAGCTTCATTATTAAAACTATTGGAACACTGGTGAGGTTAATGGCTGTTCTTCCATTCATGAAAATGACAAAAAAATATTCAGTTTCTGGACAGAATTGGTAACTTGTGATTAAGGAGATAAAACCATGTTTAACTTTTTATTGCAAAACTAAATGACCACAGTAAATATCCACTTCTGGCATATCAGTACCTATGACACTATGATCAGAGAAGTTTCTCCTCATGATCCCAATCAAACAAACAGAGCTGCACTGTAAAAACAAACAAAAACATTATTTTCCAGAAATTAACTGTATTATTTTACAGGGGTTTTCTTGTTTTTTTCTTTTTACATTAAGTGCAAATGCGATAAAGAGGTAAATTACCTTTATTACAAATATTAACCCTAGAATAAAAGTTTAAATCTGTAAATTAATATATATGGATATTATAGATTTTTTTTACAGAATTATTCAATTGCCTGATGGTCTTGGGTGTTTAATTATAGTGAATGTCATGTAAAAACACTAAAAAGAAATACACATCGCATTGCTGAATGTAAAATGTTCTGTTTTGTACAGTTAAAAATAGTAAAAAGAAAAAAAAAAGAAATCGTAAAAAACTGTAAAAA
>CAFUXE010000443.1:6280-17776 GCA_903364295.1 Serranus cabrilla
ATTACAATCAAAGCATATTGTGATTAATTAGTCCTTTTTAATCACCAGAGGCCCAAATATATATATATAAATATAATTAAAATCTCAATCACCAAAGTATCTAGTAATAAAGAAATCAGATAAAAATACTGAAGTAAAACGTACAGTATCTAGTGGCCTATTCAAACCAACTATCAAGCTGAAATTAACCAGTGGCTGCCAAACTACTTTGAAGATTTGGTCGTTTTAAGACCCACTTGGTCAACAACAATATTTTTTACCACATACGGATTAACTTCAACTGTTTTCTAGTCCAGTTGGCTCTTGAGTCGGTTTATAACAATTTACAAAGCAGGCACATTATGTCAATTGAATCACAACTTTTAGAGCTGGTGATACAATGTTTGCCACAACACTTAGTGTTAGCAATATACAGTAAATGGTATGGAGGGAGTTATATCAGGGCTCACCTTATGCTGGCCTCCTGCAGTCTGATTGGCTGACGGCAGCTCAGGTAGGGCAGAGAGGCCTCGCAGACAGCATCCAGATCTGCTTCACCTGAGAAAACCAAATAAACAGAAAACACTGCATTTTATCCTCTGTAGCCCAATTATAACACATGTATATTTATTTGTTGTTGTTTTTTAACATAACATTAATATGATGTCATAATATCTTTAAGTCACCAGTAAACAAAAAACAATCATATCTGAAAACAAGCCAATATCAAAATCAACTATTCATACAGTTTCCTAAAATCCCCACGATCAAAGCTCCCAGTGTACGGTGAGCTTGGCGAGGTGCTAGATTGGAAAAAGGAGGAGGAAGAGGAAGAGAAGAAGATGAAAGAGGAAAAAATATAGATCATGTCTGGACTTTACCTTTTCTAACTCCTAATGAGCTGAGAGAAAACTGCTGAGATAGCTGAGGAAAAATTTCACAGCAGGCTGTTTCCACATCTCTGGATTTCACACATCCACTCTTCCCCCTTTGAGGAGTGGATGTGTGTGAAAATGGCTACCTTTCCCTCTGTCCTACCCTTCATCTTTCCCTTCACTTCCACTGACCCTCCTGCCTTCATTCCCTTTATCTGCACCGTCCATAACCTTGCCAGCTCTTGCTTCCTGCATCCACTTGACTTGTTTCCACTCTTTCATCTCCTCTTCCCATCTTTCTCCCTCTCTCTCTCTCTCTCCATCCTTCCCAGCAGACATTTAGCGATTCCCTAAGCTGCAAACTGGGCTGCCTTTCAAACCTCATTTCAAAACAAGTCTCTCTCTCTCTCTGCTTACTCTATTTGCCAATTCAACCCACACTTGGCTTGAACCAGGCCTGCTCGCTGTGTGTCAAGAATAAAAGCAGCAGTGCACATTTCAGAGCTAAATGGGATTATTTAGCAACTGCTTTTATCCCTTTTCTTCCTCCCTTTCTGCTGCTGCACTCATAGCCCGTAGTCTTTTGTGGAATCAAGGTGCTCGCAGGGAAGCACAGGAGTGAGAAATACTAAAGAGGAGAGGGCCAGGTGCTGTTAGATTCTGTGGTAAATGAATTGGAGCTAAAGCTAGAACTGCGGCTGAAACGTATTATTTGCTTCAGTCAATCTGTGTTTCTGTCTTTCTCTCCCTGTGACTGAGGCTTGGTAATTGGCTTGCAGCAGGCGTCCCAGAGGTAAGCTGTAGCCAAATCGGTATTCACATGAGTAAGGCTGCAGCCGCTGACTGTTTCTCTCCTGCTCTTTCACATTCTCTCCGTCTCAAACTCTAAATCTTCTATGAAGGACGACAGCATCAAGAGCCAGAGGAAGAAGAATCATAAAAGCATCGACTAGACTATTAATAAGATCATTATCTTAGATTTCCCAAGAAGTTTTAATCGAGAAAAACATATTTTCAATTTTCTTTCTGATTAATGACTTAGAATGAATGATCTTAGAATTCTGAGAGCAGTTTTAAATTAATAAGACTTAATAAGAAAATAATCTATTTTTCTATGAAAACTTTTCAGATTTATGAGATTATTATCTCATTAATTCAGAAAAACATATTTTCCACTTTAAATGGTTTCTGTTTCTTCATGTTTCCACCAAAACGTTAACCAAACTGTCAGTAAGTCAAATGCAAAGTCGTGACCAGACCTTGTAGGCCGACACGTATAGTCCCCTATAAACGGTCACAGTTTTCAATACAAGGAGGAAAACAGTGCTAGTTCATCTGAGTACTCTGCTTCATTAAATGCATTTAAACAAATGGGAAACTTGTTTTAACCTGGTGCACATTTAATTTCCACTCCTTGTATTTCACTTGCTTTAAATAAAAAAAGAATCGAAACCGAACAGGAAAATAGGACAGAAAGTATTGCAGGAGGTTAATAGCTGCATCATGCTTATGCAGATGTTTTACTTCATGTGGGAATACGTACATTTATCATGACAAATTCCAATATTGAAAGTGTAAGTTACAGAGACACTGTGTGACTCTTGATAGAGAAATAATCAGACATAACAGCACAGGTCAAGTATGGTGATGGAATGGCGGATGAAGGGCTAACAGTCTTGTAGGTGCACCAAAGACTTGTAGAGGAGAATATAAAGATGCTGAGGGATTTCTCTAAAGGTACCAGAATCAGTTAGTAAGTTATATGTGGAATGTAACACAAAATAATTCATAATTTTCAGGTAATTGGCAACGCTAATTTGTCCTAGCTTACTCATTTAACAGACGCCATTCCCAAATTTTTCATCGAAAATAACAGCCGCAGTGTAAGTATTTTGTTTTCTCTTTTTGTTCGTTTTACAATTTTGGGTGTTATATGTGAATTAATGGTTGTGTCAGTACTGTGTTAGTATCAAAGCGAGACCCCAGTGTGGAATATCAAACCAAACTGTGAGCTGAATTTGTCATTACACCTCTAATGTTGTAGCTGCGGCTGCAGCGCTAGGTTTCTTTAAAAAGGGAACCAACACAAAGAGCAGTTGGAATATTATATTATTTTTCTGTGAGAAGAAAAGAAAAGAGTCAACCTATGTGGTTACTATGTGTACTATATGAATGTGACTACATAGAAAGGTAAGTACCAAACCAGCCAACAGAGGTGGGTTTTGGTGACTTTGGAGCATGTACCTCAGGGAGCACTGTGGTGCTACTGCACGAGTAAAGTGGGGCAGGTTTGTTCATTTCTACTCACAGTCATAGTGACCACTTAAATGTCCTTTACACTGTAAAACAACATTCACCCATTAACACACAATTCAAGACGTCTAGACTGCCAGGGAACCAACAACCTTCCAATCAGTGGATTAGATCAAACCAATCTACCATCCAAACTAAAGCCGCCACACCAGGGGCAGTCCTTAAATGCCCAGATCAAGGGGACGACCTGTATTTCAAGCACAAAGTTAAACATATTTTCAGTGGGTGTCACCGATAAGATCTTCATAGATAGGCTAAAACTGCCCAGTTTGGGAACTTTGGAATTGTAACTGTGCTCTTTGCAGACGATGTGCTTCTGTTGGGTTCATCAGGTTGTGACCTTCAGAAAACACTGGGAAAATCAGTAAGACCAAGTCTGAGGCCACGGTTCTCAGATGGAGAAAGGTGAATAACTCCTGCCACGCTGGAAGTAAACTTCTGTCCCGAGTGTAAGAGTTCAAGTTCCTCAGGTAGAGGTCAGTTCATTAGTGAGGGTGAAATGGAAAAGTGAGAGCAAGTGTAGGGGAACGACTTAAAACCCAACATTAAAACTGACATATTACCAAAACAATGCCTTTTTACATGAACCAACATTTTCATTCTTTTCTTGTTTCTGGCCACTTCACTGAATGTAAATCCAATATCCACTCTCCTTTTAGTTTTAGCTTTGTGTCCAGTAACACCTTGGGGGAATATGTGGCTCTTTAGCTGCTAAATGCCCTGCTGGTGCTGAGCAAGAAGCAAACAGTGGCCTTATTGGAGATTTACTCACTGAAAAAGCCGTCTGCTGCAGCTGAAAGGAGGGTTGTTGAGGGCTTAATTTTGAGTAGAAAACCCCAAACAATGGGTGAGTGGAGGCTATAAAGCTCCACAAGGTTGGATCATTTTCTGTGGGTTCATCTCTGTGAATGACCCATTTCTCATTATTTTTTGTTAAATGTTCTGATCTAGTAGAATGAGTCTTACATTGAAACACCTGTTGCAAGCCTGGCATGTTGCCACAGTTAAACATTTTTTTAGATAAGTAGTCTGAACAGCAATTTAACTTAAACTAACCGTATTTGGTGTCATTTGTACCAGTAACCAAGAGCAAGGTGCCACTTGGGCAGACTTCATCTGAAGTCAAAGAACATATGTGACATTTGCTCTATTTATGGAGATGGGTACAGATGGCTTCTCTGCTGGTGCACTTGATGGCTTTTCTCACCTTTTCTTTGCACTTCACTTAGAAACCCAAGAAGTGAAAGCACTGACACTGACTGAAAAGCAATGTGAGGTGAGTGGCTGCAGTGCAAAGAGCTTATTGACACCAATTCTGCCTGCCCAGGTGAGCATTTATTCTGGAGATTGTCCTGTGCCGCCAATACCAGTGTGTAACACCAAATGCCATCTCTTTTTCACCGCTGCTGGGTCCACCCAAACCACAGACCCTCAATTATACTATACACCCCAAGGACAATACAGCACTTCAATAATATTGATGGTTAGTGGACTAATACTGAAGGCACGGTGCCTAAATCTGTCTGTTATTCCATACAAGGAGTCTTTTGCACTGTATGTATTGTTTTTAATGGTAGCAGAATACGATTCAATGTTGTTTTTATATATGTTCAACATAAGTTGCCGTCATTATTACTAAGTAGATAGAGCATGCATCCATAAGCTGTTGTTTTTACTGTAAATTACATTTAATACTAATTTATTAAAATGTCTTGAAAAATGTATATATACATACATTTTCACCATTCTTGTCCAATTTGGAAATACCATATGCGCTGCAGTGCTGTCGCTACACACTCTAGCTTGGCCTGGGGAGAGCTGCAGACAGCCCTGCTACCTCTGTGACACCTGGTGTCACCAGACGCCAACTTTTCAGCTGTCAACTCCAGCAGGAGTGTGTAAGGTGTGAGGTTCAGGCTATCACTCAGTCCCACACTCCACTGTGCAGGTGACCAGACTGGAGATAGCACTACTTGAAATCAAATCCCAGGTCAGTCTGTCATTTTTTAAAGCAAACATACATTACTATTTTGCCATAAAATACCAGCATTGAAATCCTGTCCGCCAGACAAAAGTAAATCTCCATAGCTGATTCTTAGTTTAAGCGAGAGCTTCAAGAAATAAAAGGTTGCTTGACAAAGGTCAACCTGGTCCTCTTGCCACTGAACCAGTAAGTAATATTAGCTGGCTTGCTATATCTTACATTGTTGCATGTGTTTGATGTTTGGCTGTATTTGCAAAGTTGCCAACTAGTTTTTCACCATAAGTAATGTATTCATAACAAATAAACAAATACAGCTGCTCATAGCTGCTATCGAAGGAAATTGCCTCTGTGGGACGACTGAATCACACTAAATCTAATTCTATGTATATATTGCTTTCGGATTAGCCTGTGTGCAGCTGAACTTTAGCCCTGCGTACAACATTTTTTTGCGGGAAGTTCGGTCTGGCACTTCTCCGTTGTGGCGCTGCTATGCTCGGTATAGAACTGTTCGGACCAATGAAATTGTCAGGGCGGGCTTTACACGATGATGGACAGATGAGCAACAGTAACGTAATCAGCCACGTCACTAAAGAGCGATTGGGTTGTGCTGGAGAGGCTGCCATCAACTCTGTTTAACAAGATATCAACAGCTCATTAATTTTGAAATGTGAACAGAGAAACGCCATCAAGGCATTTGAGGATGGAAAAGATGTTTTTGCCGTCCTTCCAACTGGATTCGGTAAAAGCTTGATTTGTCAGCTGGCCCCGATGAAGTTGGGACACAAGGGAAACCCAGCGCTCATTGTGGTTTCACCTTTGGTCGCACTTATGGAGGACCTGGTGAAGGAGGCGACTGAGATGGGCATCACGGCAATGCAACTTGGCGTGCACAAGGAGTTGGACATTACGAGCGGTCGTTGCCAGCTCCTTTTCGGCAGCCTGGACTCCTGGCTGCTCAACAAGAGGTGCGTCGCTTAACATACGTCACATCCTACATTTCTCTGGTTGGTTGTTGATCTATCCAATAGAGTGAAGAGGCATTTTTTTTTCCTGGTTCGGTTGAAACGCCCCATAATCACAGCCCAGTGGATCAGTTTCAGACTCACATTCTGACTCGAATCGTGAGTATGACGTTGTCAGGCTACTTTAGGATCAGAATTACAGACATTTTTTACTTCACAAACATAAATAATGAGTTGTGTTAAACCCTTATGCTTTAATTTATCGCTGCTCCAACCCTACCAGCCACTTCTCCCATACTCGCTGTCCTTGGGAGTGATTATGATTACCACTCAAAGAATGAAAAGACCATTTTCAGTGTACTTTCTATCCCTGATTGCAGCACTTCTTACTGTGGGTGGTGAGCATGTTATTTTCATTGTACAGTCTGAAAAACCACTTATCCACTCAAACCTGCATACAGAAGTAAAAGACACCAAAATAGAAATGAAGAGAAGTTCCACAGTGCACCAAGATGCTGATGGTTCCCCTGTAAGTACTGTTCCAGTCTCCCGTTGAGTATTCAGCAGCCTTGGAAAACTGGAGCAACCTGAACCCAGTATGACTGTGACAGGGATGCCACTGCTTAATGAACATAATGATTGATGAAAAATTAGACAAGCAGCTCATAATTATATCATTGGTTACACACTGGCACTGAGCCCCCAGGCCACTTTGTATTTTCAGATCAGTGATACTGAAGCTTTGCCAAGCACAAAACACACAACTATAAAAATACACCACGTTTTGAGCTAATTAATTAATGTCCTCATTTCATGTCACTTCTTGATTTGCTGTTTGCGCTGCAGATTTAGCAGCGTTTCTTGCTTGATTGCGGTGAAATTGAGCTTGAGGGAGAACAGTTTCTTGCAGCAGTTCATGTGAGTGCAACTAAAGATTCTGCAGCACCCTGTTGGCTCAGATGGTCCAAAATCATCTTCAATTGTAGCGCTGCAACAGCCTGAAGGCCTTTTTAATCATGACATTCCACTGCGTATTATGGGATTTTATGGAAACGGCATTTATAATTGTTGCACAGTGTAATGCACAAAGAAAGCTAAATAAAACAAGTGAATGGAGAATCAGAAAGGGCGCTGACTGTTGTGAAAAAAACACTGCCTCGTCACAAGTACAAGAGTGGCACGCAGCAAAAAGAAATGTGATATAATGGTATTGATAAACAGATGGACTGCATTCATGTTTAAAATGCAACACTGGCTCGTGTCTTCCAGTCTTCACAGGAAAACAGAGGAGGAAGATTGAGATATATTAGCTCCTGCTAGGAAACCCTGCCTGGTTTTCACTGTTATACAAGACTACCATCTGGTGGAGAAACAAGTCAATATAAGCATCTTGGACAAAGCTCCATTGGCTACATGTAGAAAAGCTTTAACATCTCCCCATTTGAAAAAAAATTCAATAAAACTAGGGGCTACTTTTAAAGGAACATCATTTTAAATAATTCATTTTAGAAGATTTGCATGTAGATTGCTGGCTGCTGGTTGAGAACATTATTCTGGTTATTCATCAAAGATCTCATTACCATTAAATATTACATTATATTGAGAGTACTGATTCCATCCTCAATATGTTGTTGCTAAAATGGACAACCTGCTATATCAGTTGATTGGTTGGTTAGGCAATGTGCTCTTTTCTGACCAAATTCTCATGGTTCTGACAATTGCTGGTGTTACTTTCACAAAACTTTGTGTCCAACAAAGTGTTTTTATTTCCTGGCTGAGTTCAGCACCGAATAGCAGCTCAGCTTATAACCCTGCTATCATTTGTAGCAGAGGCTAAACATGTGCTGCTCCCTTTGCAAATGATTAAAAATCGACCAATTGCAAACAACTGACCAACCAAGATTTTCTTCGGTTGACTACAGCCCTATGCATCACAGCTAAGATTAACCCTGATGTTTTACTTTGTCTGATCATCACCAGGTCAGATCACACCATGTACAACCACAGAGGATGAAAATGAATCCCGTGCCTTGGGAAACCTGTGTTTGTGTTTTTTGTTTCAGTTCTCTTACCCAGTTCCAGCCTCTGGCACAGTGAGCCCAGCCCCTGCAGCACAGCCAGCTGCAGTTTGTAGGCCAGGGTGTGTGTGTAGACGGGTCCGGCCTTGGCGCTGATCGGAGCCTGCCGGAGCAGCGAGGAGTTGAGCTTGGGCAGAACCTCTTTGGATACCCTCCTCCTCAGAAAGTCACCGCATGTTTCACCCAGCGTACACAGCACCTGGCAGAAACACTCGGCATGTAAGGTATGTACGCAGAAATATGTCAAAATGTAATCTAATGTTTGACAAGTTTTATCCCCTGGATTAATTATAGTATTCACAAAACCTGGACAAAACCCAGGAGCTGCCACACTGCTGATGGCCAGAGCAGCCTGACAGCAGCAGTGACGAGAGACTTAATGACAATTTACAAACAGTTACGTCTGATTTGTCCATCCATCTGGGAAAATACGAAAAGATACCAAAATAGTCGAACTAAAGACTTGCAGGTTTTGACAAGCAGACTAATTCACAGTGACAGTCGAATCAATTGACACCTGTACTTTGAGGAATGATCACAAACAAGTGTGATCTTCATTCATCAGGGAATAAGAACATTTTCATCTTCTGCTATTCCCTGAAATAGTTTAAAAAGCCATCTCTGGAAAGACAATCAACAAACAGTTTGATGATTTTATTGTCATACTAGTTTAACATGTTCTGAAATAATATTCCAGAGAATTACAAACAATGAAACAACCTGCCAAAAGTAATTATTTTAGCTATTTCATAATGAAGAGAGACCATTCTTGTGTCTCTACAACTTTTCATTGATTAAATATAAGCACATGTCAGTATATTGATTGTTATTTTAATTTAGTAGAAATACAGACAGATGTGTTCAGTTGCTGCACATAATGACATACAGTGAATAATCCATATAATGTGATATAATAAACACAACACAATAATAAGAGGTGAGGAAGAGGTGATTTTACCACTTGTTACTAAAACTAGTTGTACTTCTCTACTCACCCTGAAGGCTCTGAGGACCGCTAACGGGTCATCAGCTGTGAGTCTCTGTATGAGGGCAGGCCAGCAGCGATGGGCCATAGGCAGCAGTTCATTTTCCTTCTCACTCAGCACACACACACATAGCTCCAGCACGTCCAACACCTTAGGACAAAGACATGAAGTACACCCATTAATGAACAGGGTTATACCCATTGAAATGCATTGATTCTGTGTTTGTCCAGTCCACACTAAAAAGTTTACTCAGAACAAATACAGTGATAAGAGACACACTGGTCTGTGATTTATGTTTTCCTCTGCCTTGCTTAGTTCTCTTTCTCCAGCTATGAGATTTATTCCATTGGCTGAGCACATAATTGCCACTTGTCCTCTCTTGCATGTGAACTGACATATGGCATTAATGCATGACTCAGTGTCCAGACTGTGGGCTATTTTAACATGAACAGCTCTTACAGTGAGACAAGAGGAACTTATGCCGCAGTGACTGACAAGACTCCGCCCACGCTCACTTCAGAAGGTACAAACAGTAATTTCCCACTTTACTAAAAGGTGGCTGATCAAGTGGGAATGTGTCCTCTGACAGGCCTGCCAGTGTTTGCCTTCC
Source organism: Serranus cabrilla (assembly GCA_903364295.1). Taxonomy (NCBI): domain Eukaryota; kingdom Metazoa; phylum Chordata; class Actinopteri; order Perciformes; family Serranidae; genus Serranus; species Serranus cabrilla. The sequence continues at coordinate 16,068 of CAFUXE010000443.1, forward strand.
AGCTTTGGTGTGGACTCTTATCAGGAATGATTTCTTGACGGAAAAGTAACTTGAGGGATCTAGTATTTTTGAAGCAACATTGCAAGCCTATTGTCTGTCCACAATAGAGGCAGTAATGTCTATCAACAATCCTCAAGACATTTCTTCATTCTCTCCACTGGGAAATCTGCGATGTGGTTCTTTTTACATTTCCACCACTGGGATACGATTAGCAGTTTACCGCTGGCTGCCTTAAGGCCATCTCCTTTTTATCACGTATCTCAGTGCAGATTTGACTGGATATCACCCCTCACCTACTATTAAGACCTTTTGGGATGTAGAACTGCCAAGCAGACTTCCTGATCACATCAAGTAAAGCTGGGAGTTTTGTCACACTAATAGAAAGCTATCTGTGTAGATACCACACTAGTTTATTTCCACCGTATCTACGCCTTTAAAAAGGGTGAACAAACCACACTGTGATTATTATTCACACTACAGACTGTACCTTGAGCCGGACCCTGAGACTAGGGTCGGACAGCAGGTGAATGCAGCGCTCCATTACATCTTTGGTGATGCTGAGGTGGGAGGGGAGCTCTGCCTTCACATCAGGATCACCGACATCTTCAGCATCCTCACACTGCGCGGGAGGAGGGACCTCTGGAGAGACAGTGAGGATCAGATGCGTGATTTATCGAATCAGCAAACACCCAGTGACGGCTCTAATATTTCATACTTCATTGTTATAAATACTAGTTATTAACTTAATCAAACATTCCCTCTACAAATAAGACTACAATGAAATCTAATTTCCTGTTTTATCCTCATAGAGACATCACACTGTATTACCGAGGTCTTCAGTGTCGTCTTCCTCTATTCCAATGCCCTCTGCCAGCTCTTTCTCTTTGCGCTGATCCAGCAGGAACTGGCGGATGTTGAGGACTTCCTTGAAAGGGGACTCCTGTTTGGGTCGGGCAGCCTCACTGGTCCTACCAGGACTGGGGGGAAACCACCTTACTAAAGGAAAAAGAACAAGGACAGGTTAGATTCACTGTGGGACTCAAAGGATCTTTTACCTTTATCTTTTCTTGCACTTCTCCCTAAAGATCCCCAGTTAATTATCCTTATCATTATACTATAACTGAATTGAATGCTTTGGCAAAATGTGGTAGAATAAGGGATGGTGATGTAGAACATGATATGGGTACGGCAGAGTCATAATAATATACTCAGTTTGTCCCTTTTCACCCTCACCACACGTGATAAATGAGTTGGCATCACTTTTGAAACCTCACCCAGTGCCTTCATGAGCGCGTGCAGCACGGAGCAGAAAAGAGCAGCTGTGTGGTCGTAGCTGAGATCCAGAGCCATCAGCACACCCTGAACGATGTCCCCGACCAGAGGCAGCAGGCTGCAGTCAGAGTGAGTCAACATCACTGCCAGCACCCGTGGAGCCTGGCCAACAGGACAGGAATATGATGAAATACATGTGCAGGGCCCAGCACACCCATGTACACTCATTCACAGTATTCAACAGGGCGACAAACCGAACTGTAACCTGGAGTCAAACTCGGGTCAAGAATGATTATTTCAGGCTTGATTTGACAAAATCAGCCTCAACTTTAACTTTAATGCCAATGACTTGTGTCCCGGACTAAAAAAGTACAAAGTGAAATCTGATTGATCAAGTCTTGCTGTTCTTCCTTATATCGCGATATCATGTTTCTTTT
>CAFUXE010000443.1:51923-64220 GCA_903364295.1 Serranus cabrilla
ATACCATGCTGGAATATAATGCTGGTGCTGCGTCAGTCTGTGCATGTTATGCTATATCCGTAAACTGATAAAGGACTATGGTGCAGCTGAAGCAGGGCCTGCTTGGTTGGTTGGATCCTGTGCCGGTCTGTCCGGACACAGGGAGAATGAATTACTCAACCAATTTTATTATCATCAATAATTTATAAATATTATTATTAATATTAATCTATGGTTAAGAATGACATTACATTTGTTGAGGAGTACCATAATGATATTTGCATAATTGAAGACGCAACAATCAAGTTTTGGGACTTGGACATCACTTTGGCTCCACAGTGAAGTCCAGAGATGCTGTCCACTCTGTGCATATGGTTGTGTTTTTTCTTTTTTGCTGTTGTGTTTTGACCTTCAAGGCCTCGCAACTTTTACTTCTGAGTCAGGCCTAAATAATCCTGACTTACCGCTCAATGCTTCAGTAGTTTACACTGCACTGCGGTCATCAACAACAATAACAAGATAGATGTTCCTCATGGACACGGCCCTGTTAGCACGGACACATACATGCTCATGACAACAAGACTGGTGGGAGGGTGCGCTGCAGCTTTAACGTTAATCACACAGCTGTCGGTAGCCATGAGGGGATTGAATCATACGTGAGAATAGTCGCATTATTGATGGGTTCCCAAAACCCAGTGAAGCATCTGTAGTATTGATCAGATCACAGAGAGCGCTCCCTCTGAAGCCAGCCTCCGTGAGGAGCTCTCTGGAACAGCCCCAGGATCTGAGATCGGCAGGTCACCTCGTGCTCAACAGCGCATGTTTTGCCTTAGTGATTCACACTGCTCTCTTTGTTACACTCACACTGACATGCATCCACACACAAAAAAACCCACACAGACACAGGAATTCATCCCATGCATGCATAAACACCTAGCCTACTAGGGTTGCCAAGATCCCCTGTCAATCACGGCTCCTGCTCCTTTAAAGGAGAGGCAAAACTTTTCCTGGATTATCTCTGAAAAATTAAGATGTTTCACATTTTATACTCTGTGAATGACTCATAGGGAAGTAAATGTACGAGGCTGTCCTGGCCCAAAAAAACAACCCCATGTTAATGTCATTTGTGCATCCCTATTTCTGTTTATTGTTAGTTGTTGCTCTTTATTGGCTGATTAGGGTGTGTAAAGGTGGAGGCAGGGAGTATTTGCAATACAATGTAGTTGGTTACAGTTAAATTGCTCATATTCTGAATACAGTTAGTCTTTAAAAGCAGATTACTTGAAGCAATAAAAACTATTGGCCCCATTTTCATGAAAGTTGGTAGAAGGGTGAAGCATGGGCCAAAGAAGAACCCACAGAATTCTGGAGTTGATCCAAATCATGTGTTGAAAATGCAAATTATTTTTCACTTTTGTTAGAATTTTGAGATGTGGCATGGCCTTGGCAGAGGTCTGCGTTTCTAAAGTATTCTGATATTAATCGAAAGTATTTGGAACATGTTAAAGTTTAGTCGTCTGTTGGAATAAGTTACAGATAACATTTTAGGGCATGTTTTCAATAGTCTATGGTGGAATACGTTTTAAAATCAACCCTCCCAACACAGTGAGGATAGTAAGGAATAATACAGTTCAGGACTTTCGCCTAGGAGATCGTGTTTGTGTCCCCAGTGAAACCAAAAGTCAACATTGTTAAGTAATGTATGTAAGATAACTTACATGCATGCTAACGTAACTACATCCCCTCTGGCAGTAGTTTTTTTTTTTTACACCAATTATCTTTTCCTAAACCTAAAATGTAACCAAGCAGTTTTATGAACCATATATATATATATATATATTCTTTGGGCCATTGGGATGGCACCAGAACAAACATGTGGTTGAAAGGTTTGGAGGACTTATTTGAAATTTAGATATTTCTGGCTTAAACAACCATAGTGTTCCTGCCTTTGCTGTCATATAATCTTCTTTTTGTGAACTTTGCTTTTAGGAGGAAGTCAAACTGGAAGGAACAAGTACCCCGGAGCAGTGGATGGATGTTAAAACCATCCTGAATGCTTTGGGCAAAGGCAAATATTGACATAGTTGGATGCCAACTGTGAACCCACCTGCAGCAGCCTAGGGGTAAGCCAAGATGGCCAGTGAACAGCTACCAACAAAGATGGGGCACCTGCGGCACCTGTGAGGTGAACGCCATCTGTTTGCCACATACACACACAACCACAGCAGAGTGTCACCATGTTGGTGTCTTTGAAAGGGGGGTTGAGACTAATGTAACTCCCTTATTTCTCTAACACATTAAGGAGTTCTTTTTCTATTAAGATGACGTGAGGATTCAATGGCGTCCATTCACACTGGCTATTGCCAGATGCTGTCAGGATCAATATTTTGTTGATTATGGTGAAAATCAATAGGTGTAAACCCCATTAAACCAAATGATACTATGTCCAGGGACAATAGTGTCCCTAACATTATATGTTCATTGATATTTGGCCAATAATAGATTCATCTTAGACATGATATTTCAGACCTATTAGAATTACCTTATAATGGTGTTCAATTGTGTCACAAGTTAGTAAACGTAATGATATGATATGGACATTGTGAAAACACATTAGAGATTATTACTGCGGTAAGAAGACATGATGTTTTCACAGGGAAATGAAATGTATTGCTGTATCACATAAAAACTGTTCCGTCAGCTGCCGGTCAGTGAAGGACAAAGTGAATAAAACAGAAGAAAACAACTCACCTTGACACAGAGCATTTCTTTTTTAACGCTGCCTTTCACCAGTTTCACCGTCATAACTGCACCTTTTGTGCCATTCTTCTTATTTTTTACACGTTAATACAATGTAAAAGCACTGATTATGACTAAGGTTAAAGGGAGATCTTCACATTTCAGTATCCTGTTTATCTTTGCCTTGGATGTTTGGAATTTTTGCAAAAATGTTCAGCTAATTGCTTCATTTCATACACGGTCATGTATTCATGTTTTACCTCGCTTGGATGATTGAGGCCAATAAATGAGAAATGTTGTTCATTTTTAAAAGCAGCTGTCCCGCAATGTTTATATGTTCATTATGAAAACTAAAAATACTAGTTTGCTGGTTCTAAATTATTATTGTAACATTGTTACAGTTCTTCATCTTACAATTATTTCCATTATCTGAGTTTATATGACCCATTCTCAAATGGCTTGTTTCTTATGGGTTTTGTTATTGCAACAAATAAACTTCAAGTAATGTACAGCACTTCTAAAGCCAATGGCCTTGTGCTACCATTCCACAGTTAGTTATTCTGTGTGTACTTATTCAAACATAGCGGACAAAAGAAGGCCTCCTTGTTGTTCTACATGAAGAAAAGAAAGAAGCCGGGGGCAGAGGATCATCTACAGCCTCCACCACATTCCCCACTCCTCTTGTTTTTCGATCATTTTTGTGAATTCGAGGTAATCTGATTCATATAAAAGGCAAGTTTTACTCCACAGTCTCCCAACACTCGTCTTTCCTTTCACTACCATTATACTCATGCTAAAGGCATTTTAAGAAATGTGGTTCAGGTACAATCTGAACAGCAATAAAAAGGACTTTTTTATATTTTATATTAGAAAAAAAGCCCATATTCAGACGCTGTGCCCTTGATGTCCGAACTATAGCTTGAAAGTTTTGCAGAAGACTCAGATGCAACACATGTAAGTATGTTCTCAGTGAATACCAAAATACAACTATGTACCTAAGCATTTTCATAATTTCCTCTTTAACGGTGCTTTTGAAGTTTTCCCTGAAACTGCTTCACTGCACATATTGCACAAATCTTTAATGATTCAACTTCAGAATCAAACCGTCTCACATTTACTGACCCTGGCTGAGAGAGCAGACTTTTTTGTATTTGTTCAAGATTTTAGAACATAAAGTGTCCATTAATAAAAAAAACAATTTATACTATTTCAAATCATGAACACATATATCCGAACAAATGCAAAGCATCCATGCTTATAAACAACTAAACTGATGTTAAAGACATTTCCATAACTAGAGACTGTCTTGAAATGAGATCACACCAGCCAAGGTACCAAATCAGGCCAGAGGTGTAAAGGGGGCCAATGACCCCTTCTCTACTTTCTATCCCTCTACTTCATCTTGATTTAAAATACTGTGCACACCTGTTAAGTTTTATGACTGCATCTTGCATCATTGGGACATTATCTCATTGACAAAATAAGTCCACAGACAGATAAGAGATAAAAACACCTAGAAAAGTACACATATGTTGTGTTTCCATCACTTTAGAGGACATTACATAGACTTGCATTAATTTCCTAGAGACTTCCCTTATTCACCTTCACTTGTAATGAGTTCTGTTATGGGAACTTATATTTTGTCCCCATAAGGAAAGCGAGTCCCCACAACATGTATACGTAAACGGATTTAAGTCCCCATAACATGAGTAATACAAGGCCGCACACACACAGTAACAATAATACCAGCCACACCCTGTTGCAGCAGGCAATCAGTGGAGCTCATCTACTGAAGGCTTATGCAGTGGGCTCCACGGAACAAATGCTAAAATCATGATAAGCATAATTATTGACAAGGTTGTTGTGTTGCCTGATAGCATTGTAATTGTGATTAGGCTTTTGGTGGTTTTATTAAGATAATGCAATATCCATATTGGACTTGATTAACTCAACAGCCACCTGAGGTTCAAGTTAATACTGTAAAATCTGTTGGTACACAGTGGGTGCAGCAAAATTCAATTACAGTTTAATTACTATACACAGATGATTTGAGCCCGACAATCCTCCACTGCCACTGCTGACTCAGGATTTTCTGTGCAAGGGCATGTATGTGCTATTAATTAACGTTGAACTACCCAAGAGGGACACCATGTTAGAGTTTGGAGATAGACTAATGCAGGGACACTGTTTTCTTCAGATGTAGATGAGCTTAATTTCCATCTACTCGCGCTCTCTCTCGCTCTGAAGTCCCACGTATCACCATGCCCCTGTAGGGGGGATAATCTGTCAATAATGCAATATTGCTTGATATGACACCCGTTTGCATCATAGCAAGTGTGTGAATGCTCGGGGTATGGCATAATTACAAATGGGAAATAAGATGCAACTGTAATCGTGCCACTATTGTTGCAGATGTTCATGTGCCTTGGTACGGGACCACCCACTACAATTCTGAATTTCCTTTAAGTCTTTGAATGATGGAGCCATCAAGCTGCATCACTCTGTAACCCACTATCTTCATCTTTACCATAGCTCTGTATCTGAGTACACACCCTGCCAGCTGGCCTCAATAAGCCACAGAAACTGTTGTATAATGTGAACCTGGATTGTTCAGAAATTTCAGAATAATTACTGACAATGAATGAAAAGTGCGTAGGGATCTTATCCAACATCTGTAAAAGCTAGAAATGATGCTCCAGTCTATACTCCCACCACACATACAGCATGATTATAAGCCAAAAGCAGACGCAGGATTCATGCCAGGCAATGCTAATAACAAGAATGTGCAATATTCCAAGAACTCCATTTAAAAAACAAGCATTTAAAAATACATCGGCATCATGATATAGTCATTTTTGTATACTTTTGATCCATAAATGGCAGTTAAATCACAGCAAAATCAGCTCTATCGTCAACAGGATTAAAGCAGGAGAAGTGGTTACTTTAGCCATGGTGGGTGATGTAAAGAAATGACGCCATTGTTTACATTAGTGTGTCTCATGTAAGTAACACAAATGATCCAGTGCAGTCACGAAATCACATCAGGACAAAAATTAGCTTTGCGTTTGGTATGAACACATCATCACTGTGCATTCAACCCCCACTTGTTATTATCTAGCATCTGCAAGACGTTCAGTCGTCGCGGCTGCTGCACCTCCTTCTGTTTATTAACCATTGGAGAAGTATACTGGCATAGAAAACCTGCAACAATAATAATGATGCACAGCAGTTTACACCAGTCCACCTTTTTCAAAGGTTTGTCGGTGGAAACATCCACAATTTAAAAACAGGCTACACCTACATAAAACAGCATGTTTCTTCTATAAAGGCAAAAACATCAGCTGTAACAAAGACTATCTGTCATTTACCAGCACAAGACACAAATACTATGTGGCTTTGTCTTGCACATGTGTTCTTTATGTTTCTTCATTACCTTATAATGTAATAGAAACTAGCATTGCACCATGGCCATAAATCAACTTCCAATGATGTTCAAGCAGTAAATAGCAATGATATATATTTGCACCATGCATCATCTCAATGATATGGCGGCAGATTGTGATATATCTGGAGGATGTGTTTAGAGGATAGTGTTGTATGTGGGGGAGTATGGTGTGAAGTCCCTGGTGTGTCAGCAACATATCAGTAGGAAGAGCTGATGAGGCTCCTCCGGGAAACAGTAAGGGCACAAATTCACCTTTTGTGAGGGGAAATTCCAATATTATTTTTTCATTTTACTGTATTTGGTTAATGTATGCAAACTACAATGGAATTGCCTTTAAATAAATAAAAAGGGTTAAAAAAAAAAAAAATTCACATTCCCACCATCCTCAAAAGGAAAAATCCCATACCGTCAATTTCACAGCTCGGACAAACGCTACTTCTATAGAACGTCATCACATCGTACAAAATAAGAGAAGACACTTCAGGTGTACATTTCATCACATTTCTGCAAACAGACTCAGCAGATCATTGTGTCTAATTAGGAAATCCTCTGGAGCAAAGCCTCTCCGAAAGAGCTTTTCCAACATCCTCCTACCTTCTACCACAAACAGACAGCCTCCATAAAGGACAGACTCACACACAGTTATCTTCCACAGAGGAGGGGAGGCCATGGGCTGAAGAGACCTCTGGGACGCTCTAATGAATGCCAACAATTTGTAATCACGTGCAGATCTGAAGACAAAGGGAGATGCATGAAAAAAAACACTTTATTAACTGTTGCTCCACATGTGTTTATGTATGTTTTCACATAGGGCACACTAAAAGGCTTTTAAAAAAAATGTCACACTTTACATGTCACCTATTTAAAGTGTAAAGTTACTTCATTTTTTCTTCTTCTGCTACACCTTACCAAGTACTTCCTAACCTTAAGCAAGCAGTTTTGTTGCTAGATCTAACCAAAATGTTGGCTGGTCTTTAAAAATTGATAATTAAATTGACATGATAAAACTTATTTAGAACATCTGGACTTCAAACAACAAATGTGTGTTATGAAGAATGATAATGTCTCAATTACATGAGTGAGTACAACAATTAAACAGAGTTATCCCTAAATAAACATAAAACACAATCATGAAACTGCAACATTGACTACTACTATAAGACAGGTAGGAAACACAGAATGTTCCCATGGAAACGACCCAGTGAGGGTAATTTTGGATCGTGCATCAGCTCCATCTGCCAATAGTTTCATCAATGTTGCATGTTTTCTTATACCTCTTGCATCCTTACTATTTCTTGCTAGGTTGTTATTCAGTCCGTTGATTTCAAAAAAAGGGTGAATATTTTGTATGTATTTATATTAAAAAAAGCCCGGAAACATATTGAGCTTTTGAGCTCTTTCAAGGTTCAGAGTCTGATCTCAGCAACAGTGAGCTTACAGGCCTAATGCCCTGTGGGAATATAGGAGGATGATAATATCATAGATTATCAAGCAGCAGAGTAAGTAAGAAGCTACTGCAGATAAATAGACTGTATTGAGGTAATTGTTGTCTTCCTTTGAATTTTCTTTTGAAATTGTATTTTCATTTAATTATTCTTACTGAGATATCCCTACTTTAAGCTTCACGATATGAAAATCACACTAATTCTGCATTTGCACTGAACTTTTCCCGCCGAGTGTAATTTGGCTCTGCAGGATTGTTGCATATGAATGTAATTCGCGGGAGACGGGGTAGAATTAACGAGACGTCTCTAAAATGTCAAGTGAATTAGGGGAAATCTCCAATGCATATTAAGAGTCATTTGTCTCGGCCGAAGAGAGCGGCCCACACAGTGACTCCAGGATCCTGAACATCCTTGGCATGTTGCAGCGTGGCTTCATCATCCATCACAAGTCAACTTGATAACGCACAATGTGCCTGGCTGACTCCTGTGACTATTAGCCTCTGATCCCTCCTCGCCCATCCTGCTGTGTTTCCCAGCAAGCCATGTGTGACTTTTTTCAAAATGGTGATCCATCAATGACATTATTAGCACAGGTAACATTTCACCATACTGGCACCCTTGTTGCGCTGACCTCTCTGTGAGAAGGCTGCTGTCAGGCATGCACTATGGCTGCAACTGTGCTCATCACTTGTGTGTTGGGACATTATGAGATTTATTTTTATTGTATATTACTCTCTCCAGGGTTTAATTTGTTGTCTATTTTAGGGCACATAGAGAATAATATGTTGCTGCTACTGTGGCCAACTGTACCCGACAGTAAATCATCTAATCAATCCATTTTAACACACTGCGAGTGCAGTTTTGGGCTAACCTTCTGTCCATTTACATTTTATTCTGGAGCTGGCCTCAGAGCTTTAACAGCAACAGAGGTTTAACAGCCTCTATGGACATCATGTCAGAAGCAAATGGCCAAACAGGACATTGAAGGGGGCAGCTAAAACAAGAAGAGGAGGGAGGGACCGAGCAAGAGGCCGCCAGACAAGAACAAATTTCAGACTGGCTTTGGATGTCATCAGGAAATAAAAGGCTGCAAGACAAACACCAGGCTGGTTTTCTTGCTTACTTATATTAGCTGGCATGCTATGTCTTGTGTTATTGCACTTGCTCTGTGTGTGGCTGTATTCGCAAAATGATTTACTTTTTTTTCACAAGTTGTGTAATAATAGAACAATAGAACAACAGCTGTTATTCACAACTGTTGTGTAGAAGTGAATTTCACTGACAAACTGTAGAGGTGCAAATATACCAATTCTATGTAATGTTGCTTTAAAAGGTCAAATGAAAATCACTTTAACAAGAACGTGTTAAAGGGAATGAAATTAAATTGATTATTGCTGAATTGAAGTTGGCTACAGTTTCAGGGTCATGGTTTTGTTTATTCAGGCTTGCTGTCACACTGTCGTGACTTACTGGTACACATGAATAGAACAGAGCCACTGTTAATGTTGTTAGTCAAACCTGGGCTTTTTCCTGCCTACAGGGTTATATTGGTGTTTTCACTCCACCTGTCACAGTCCTCTCTGCACTCTACACATCTGAGTGCGGAAAACATCCATGAGCAAATCAACAATCAGTCATGAAATACACTGCATATTGTATTTGGCTGTGAATAGTTATTAAGCTCATTAGATGCGGTTTAGTTTTTGTCAAGCTTGCATAACTTTAATAAACTTTAAAGATGATGGAACTGCAGTATAACCAAGTGTATTTATTGTATGGAGGTTATGGTAGGTGGCACCTTAGTGCAATAAAAATATCACACTGTTGCCCCATCACAACCTCACCTCCTGCTCCAGTGAAACATGAAATCTAAGAATATTCAGCATTGCTCTTATTACCAGACATGTAGCTCAACTAGGTGCCCACCAGCTGGAGCAACAATAAACATAATGGAGCCCATCTCATTTTCTCGTTCTCCGTAATAATGGAGGAGAGGCTGTCTGACTGCAGGCAGCAAGGCTCCTCAGAGATTGACAAGGAAGTCATTTGCGCTGCAGAGCTTTTTGGGGTGTCAACAGCCGGAGGGCTTGTTGTGTGCATTTTCCATATCCACTTTACTCAACAGTTGAAGACAGTGTTGGAAGTTCAGCAAAGCACGTATACAACCTCATCAGCACTGGAAGCCTCTCTGTACTCTTGAAAAGCAGCTGAACAAACTGTACATGTTTTCTTTTTTCTTCCCTCGCAATAAAAGCTGTAACTCCTCCATCAGTGTGAATAGTCTGAATAAAACACTTCCAACATAAAGACCTTGAACACCGATTACTGACTGCACTGGTGAGCAATTTAGAAATTCTCAAATAACTGTCATTCTTCCACATCTAAAGCTACATACACTCAAGATAGGAGGGTGTCCTGCTGGTTCCCGGTTCTGTCTGCAGCTTTTGACTCCAAACTTTTTCCCCTATTCGATCTTTCACTTTCTTTCACTAGATGTCCCTCTTTGGGTCACTATCCATCTCAATCTGTCACCCCAAATCCACCTGCTGTCGTCTGCTCACTATAAAGAGGGTCAGGGGAGTGTGTGTGCGTGTGTGTGTGTGTGTGTGACCTGTTTTCTTAACAATGTACACATGTCCACAACAGCTGACAACATCACCCACTGTGGACAATCAGCCATTATGGTGTGTTGGGAAGCAAACTGAGAACTAAAACTAAAAACTAAAGACTAAAGATTAACTTAAAAATGTATTGATAAATAAAAATGTGGGGTAAAATCTCCAGGAATAATGTTCAGCACGAACACTTATTATACACATCCGCATTTGGGACGAGGCTGAGTCACTGCCAATCATATAAGACTTTTCATTGCAACTACTGCACATTCATGGTGCTATTTTTTTGTCCTTCAGATCAATGTTCATTGCTCAAAATTTTTATTTTTCGTTTTAAAAAATAAATCTCAAACCCAATTAATATTAGATTGTTGTGCTGGTCCCCACCAGAAAGGCTTCTTTTTTTCTTTTTTTTAAAATCACCTGCAATGTCAAAGGTCCCATATTACGCAAGTTTAAACCTTTTTTAAACATGTCCAATGGGTCTCTAAATCAAGGTTATGAAAATTTTTGCTCTCTAAATTTCAGCAGTTTCTGCTTTATTTAGGTTTCAGTGTCTGAGTGGGCTGGGAGGCTATGTTAATGAGGCACTGCTGTCATTGGCTGCCTGGTCGCTAGGGTTACGGAGGTGTTACGGAGGCAGAGACGACGAAAAGAAATAGCAACATGGCTGGCATGTCAGGAGCAATGGGAGCGGTATCAAATATAGTACAACCAAACATTAACCACACATGTCCTTTCTCCCCACAGGAGCAGAATGATATCTGAGCTCAACTGAGAATATTCGGTAGCAACAGTTATTAGAGCAAACGCAAGCTAATGCTAACTGCACATAGCTGTTATTGAACTGTCATTAGTGGCTAAATTGAGAATATTCCATAGCGACAGTGTCTAACGCAGACGCTAGCAACACCAGCGGGCTATGAGGCTACGCTAACTGCATCGAAACATGTTGTACATTTTCTATTTTGTAAACAATTGACTATCGCTGTTTTGAAGACTTAGTTAAGTCTTAGTTAAGGTTCAGCACAAAAACCACTTAGTTAAGGTTAGAAAAAAAAAGAACAAAAAGAAAGAAGGCCTAAAAAAAAAAAGACCCATTGACAACGTGTCCCCTCCCACACACCCAAAGGAGAACCTACCTGGCTTTTCACTTCTTTGTCACCAGACAAAACAAAAAATCTCAGATCTGGGGTTTGCAGAAATGTTAAATGCCAAAATCTGTTGCTGGCAACTGAGCTTGTTTTACAACCATAACCACATGTTGAAAACAGCAAACACAAAACATTTAAAAACCTATCATGCAACCGTTTCACAAATACAACAGTCATATTTTGTAAGACATCATACAAACTATTGAGTACAAACCATAACTTCAGTCACAAGACATGTTATAGGTGCATGTTGCAGCTCTCACTTTTGGTTAAATGAAGCAGCTATTGCTGTCTGCTATTGATTTGTCCATCCACACATTTGGCAAAAATCTGGACACAAGCCGATACTAATTATTTTGGAGCGTTCTGAGAAATGGAGGCAGTGTTTAATGAGGGAGTTTCTCTAAAAGAAGCAGGTCGAGTAAAAACAGAACCACAAAATAATACCCAAAAATGAAAAGGTCGTCACAAAATGCTGATCATGTGAGTGACTTTTACCTTTTTCATGTCGGCTGTAAACAATGTATCTGTTTTTCTCCTGCTGTCTACTTTTAAAAACTGATGCTGTACTATGGCAGATACTGCAGAGTTTATCTCAGGCATTTTTTTTACAACTGCAAACCAGTTTTAAACCCTTATTACCTCTGCTGGTAGTCCCTGCATGCCTCCTGACGGTAATAGGGGAATCCATTACATGCAAAGTTCGATTAGCTGTGCTGGCCACTGTTTACTCTGGGATTTGGTTTTGTCAATAACTGCCTTTTAATCCGGTGCCAGCGCTGCACCCTACTGGAACATGTTTTATCTGAGATTATAGACAGGTGTTTATGTCAAGTTTGACATTAGGGATTTAGCTCTTGGCAGGCCGCAGGTATTACAGAGCATGCTGGGATTAAAGAGTCCTCTTGCTTAGTTCATTT
>CAFUXE010000443.1:64831-94380 GCA_903364295.1 Serranus cabrilla
CCAAAAAAGATGAATAAATATAAAAAATGGCAAAGTGTCCTGCCTCTGAATAAGACCTCAGTACTCCGAGTCCCCTGTGTGGTACCAAGCCAAGGTAAGTTAAGAGGATGCTGCTGCTGGGGTTAGACGTTAGTAGTCTTACTACAGTCAGATACAGTGTGGTACAGTATTGAACTGAGAATAAAAAAATGCTTATTTTTCATTATTAAAATCATCTTATGCAAAACTATAACAAATTGTCACCCTTGGCACCCATGTTAACAGGTTAGAGCAGTGCAGCTCGGGCTCCGCTCGGCTGCAGCTCATATAGATATTCAGCCTTTTTTTCCGTGTGACACAAACGCTTGTCAGCAAAAATAGCAAAACAGTGAACTGATGTTTTGTCATATTGGCATCACACCAGCAACCCTACACTACATTTGCTATAGTTTAAATTCCTATATCTGCAGAACAGACATTCTAAAACATACATTAACACATCTCCTGTTTCTTTTTCAAAATAAAAGCCCTGTGGGGTTTTTGTGGAACAGACTTGCTCTGTGTTTATACAAAAGTTAAATCTTATTCAACTTGAACCACCATATTTGGTCTTAACATGGACACTATTATAACCTCAATTGACCTAATACCATGGAGTAATTCATGTAAGTCATTTTGCAGAGAATGCTTGTTTTTCCAAAAAAATCTAATCTGAAAAGAGTCAATAAAAATAGCAATTCATATTTTGATGGTTCAGGAATGCAAAACCATCAACATTTCACATGGAATATGCATCACAGTTAAACTATTGGATGACTGAGAAAGGACACATTAAATACCTTCTCTCCACATCATTTTCAAATCGGACTCTAGATAAATGACTTTTCACACCGCAGCGTGAATGATTTGCTTTGGTGATATTTCCCTGCAGATCTCTAAATTGACAGATTAACAGACGAAAATTGAAAAGAAAATTGTCTTTCCTGTAATTGGCATCATGGTTGTTATATTGCATTGGTGTATTTTAAGGAATAACACAAAAGTTTTTTTTTCCAGTAAGTTATTACCTTTAATATTATTTTCTGCATTAAACTAATTGCAGCACCTGAGACAAACTGCTCCTGGTACTCCACCTTTTTAATGCTTCATCTTTCATTTACCTATTGTTATGCGTCTCTCACTAATGCCTTCATATGTCTTAGTTTAAAGAGCACTCCATTTTGATAGGTTTAATTAAATGTGTATAGTAAAGTGCACCTTGAGTGGCTAATGCTGTTGCCCTGATGTTTAGGTCACCGTCTAATGTCCAGTGGGGTAGTGCTCTTGTCAATAGCTCAACATATTCTCGATAATGTGCCAGTTTTTGCTCCCACGAGACACAGAAATATCATGTTCTGACAAATGAAGACACGCCAAGTGCATTCAACTATTCCAACCCGTCTTTTGCCTATGTGAATGTTTAATGCTAAATAGCTGCGGCTAATCAATCTATTTTTAGTCATGCAAAGTAACTTTGCGATGCAGTTAATACAGAGTGCTGTTTAACCAAAGCTCTCTGTCTTTATATACACCTCTTAATTCATTTGATGAGTCTTGGGCACTCATGCCTTCAGGCTCTTATCCAGTCGCCGGCACTTTTAATTTAATGGAAGTTGTTTCATCGGTGTGCAAATTGACGGGCCAACGGTTTTACACTTGTCTTACTCCCATAGGGCAACAACTAAACAATCTTACATTCTGGTTCAAAGGATTATAAGAAAAGTTTAATCTTCTGTGTGCTAAGTAAAAAACAAATTGATTTTGAAACATGAAGGTAAACAGAGCCTGTTGAGAAATCTTTTCAAATAAGACTACAGCCAAAGTGCAGTTATTAACAATTCTTTAAAGAGCAGTGGGGCAAACTGAGGCGCAGGAGCACAACAAAGACCTGTGGTCCTCTGTCTGCTTGGTCTTGAGTTGCCACCAACACAAATGAATGTGTTCCCAGCGACGGTTCATGTCCTTGTCTCTGCATAAATGACAAGTGCGTCCTCATAAACTTGTCCAATTTACGCTTCTCCATCAAGGTGTTCCCAACAAAAATGCCTCTACTTTACAATTTAATTAATAGTTCAGCCAAGTTTCACTTCAGATGCATTAAACTTTTTGCAACAAAGACAACAAAAACTGCATGTACACACAAAAGGTAGAAATATGCAAATGCATTCTTTTTTTTTTACCAGAGTTATAAAGCTGCATGTTTATCTGTTTCGGTTTTATAGATCTCAGTCATTTTAGGACTGGGTGCACGTGCATGATCCTTGTTTTCACACTCGCAGGTATCAATGAACGGATGCAGAAACCCTCTTAAACATCTGCTTGCATATCACCCACTCATTACACCTGTCAATGAGAAATACAGCAAATAAAGTGCTCATTCACCAACTGTGAACCATATCACTAATTCATCCAACCTGATCTCACAAAATGACATAAAATGACCATGTTTGTTAAAATATGTTCCAGCACGGAAACAATGACAATGTGAAGTCATTGAATCAGCAGAGCGTCCTAAAAATAGCACACACGACATTATACGCGCTGTAAAAGGCAGCAATTTCTGGGAATTTATGCTACAAAACCAGTGACCTAGGTTTAGGGCTAAAAACTGCCTGGTGAGGCGTTATAAAAAGCAATAAAAGTAAATAAATTTACCAGAAACGCCGGAAATGAAGCCACGTAAGTTACACAAAAAACAACGTAAACACCATGTGTGATAAACATACACATAATGTAAGCGAAAATAAGTTATGTAAACAATGCAAGTTACGTTAAAAAAACATAATTCACAAACTACGAGCCATGTAAGTTACGTAAAAAAAAAAAAAATTCACAAGCCACAGAAGTCAAGTTACGTTAAAAGTAATTTCAGGCTGCATTCCTCATGTTTCTGCAAAAACTGCGTTAGTTTGCATAAATGCTTTTTAACATTAGTCCAAGTTTTAGTTTAGGGGATGGGGATTGCTCAGCCATTCTTACTGTTCAACATATCTCTGTCTCTATTGGCATCACAAACGGTGAAGGAAAAAAAATCACACACAGCCCAATCTGAGCAGTCATATAATATCTCCATAGTTACAGCTCCTCTGGTTCCTCTAGTGGCTGAACATGTGACACCAGAACACAGAAGCACACATCTGTAAATAGAGCATGTTGTTTGACTTACTAGCTAGAAAAGAACAATGATAAAGTAAAATAAATAAGGGTAAAGTAGAAAGCCCACAGGAAATATCCTTAAAGAAGGATTATATAAAGTGTGATTTCTGAAACTAAAATTAGCTGCAACCATTGGTGTGTGTGGTCCATAAAGTGCACTCGAGTGCCACCGCTCCTCCAACTCCAAATCTGAAATACGTCTTTTAGTGATAAATGTTTTTTCTAATTGTTGTGTTGGGTGTGTATTCATTCACATGGTTACTCTCACATTAAATGATGCATTACTACAGAAACATGCGGTAACCAATGAAAACAGTAGTGAAAACATCGTGTCTGTCTGTTTCCTGATTGTCCCCTTTTCTATGCCTGATGGTGTAAATGCTGGCTCCTAGTTGATTGACACCACATGGTGAAAATACGTTTTTTTGCCCAAGAAATGTTGCCAGATTTGGTGATTTTTCACTCAAATGGACATGTACATCTAGTGGAAATTAGTTTGGATGACATACTTATAGTGTTGACATTTTTTCTTAATATTCATATTCTTCTCGGGCTAATAATTACATTTTTTAACCAACCTGAACACTTAAGTTTCTAGGTAGAAAGCAACTCCATCAGGTTCACCAGCTTCCATCTGATCAGACTAAATAACATCAGTAACAACATCAACAGCAACAGACGTCGTTGCAGACTTATTCCTGAATTCGGGCACATTCAGGGAACATGAAAAAACAAAAGTTTATGTTTACCAGCACCAGACCTGTCTGCCCCCAGCGATGCCGCTTCGGCCCAGTCGAGTCGCAGCCACAGAGAGCCAGAGATGAGAGCAGCAGCCAGGCGGGCCGGTACAGATCTGTGCAAACAAAAGCACAGACAGAGCAACAGTGTGATGATAACATCCAAAACACCAGCTTCACACGGAGGGGTTTCATGAGAAATCCTTTCAAAAAAGTGCAAGATCCAAAAATGGCCGAAATACACAGTGCAACCTAGATAGTGGGAAATGTCATGTCTCAAAACTGGCAACAACACTTGAAAGCTAAATGTTTTCGTTATGAGGTTCCTGGTTTCAGGAGCTGGTGCAGTGAGCTGGTGCTAATCTTCACCACTGAGACACATCTCATTTCAACCTTTAACTAGCCAGCGCCTGTGGGGTGCAATAAATGATCGCAACACATATTTGTTGTCGCTTTCCATCTTCTTTTTTTTTTTTGTCCACATCAGTCAATTTTTGGAGGGCAGAAAATCCAATTCCTCCAGCTGTGATAATAATTGCAAGGTGAGTACAGCTCTGTCAGTGGAGATGGAGAAGATGAATGAGATATTAAAGATGGATGAGCGATAATTGTGCTGCAGAGCTTGACAAGACTTCCTGGGGTTCCCCATCGTGTTGTCGCTCACCACCCACTGTGGTCTGAGGCACACTTCACAGCACTGCCTGGCACAATGTGGTAGAGTTCATAAAGCTGTATTATGTATTGTTTGTTTTGGATTATATTTTACCGATATTACGAGTTGTGTCTGTTATTTAACCCCCATACAATTCTTTATATCAGGTATTTTCATATTCACAAAGGCTTAGATATTATCTTTGTCTAATTTGTGCTTTCACTGAATCTTCAGTAAAAGTTTGCCAGTGCCACTGGCTTTGCACAGCATTGATTTGGCTCTTTATGAGCCGACAGTCCGCTTGGGAACATCCCAACAAACGTTTCAGCAACACAGCAATTTCTGAGCAGTCCTTTGAACACATTAGTGCTTTTTAAGTATATAACCTTTCCAGGAAGACAAATTGCCATAAGTATATGTGCATCTCACCCAGCTCCTAAACCTCCAGATTTTTATATTCCACAGTAACTCACTGCTCTCCCAAATAACTCTAATGCATCAGAGGCCACGTCTTGTTGTAAATTATTTCCAATCGCAAAGTGATGACTAACGTCGGGAGGGAACTGCAAAGAGGCCACAAAAATGTGCTGATTTAAATATTCCTAGCCATTCGACGTGTCATCCATGACATATGAAAGCTGCTTTTAAAGATCCTCAGTGTACGAGACTGCATTTTAAATGCGATCCAATTCCACCAAATGTGGCCAAGTATTTTGTCCCTCCTCTCCTCTTTGATCGTGAGCCAAAAGATGTGATAAACCTTTATTAGTCCAATGATTTTGGAAATTGCACCATTACAGCAGCAAGTGGATAGCAAGAAGAAGAATCAGTATAAACAGGGGTAGTAAAAAATATAGCACAAATATAAAATAAACAAGGGGTAGATTAGAAAAGTATAGAACAATATAAACAATACAAACTTATAAATACATGCTTGGACCAACTCCAGCGGAATCAGTCCACAAGATGAGGGGAGTCTTTTCAGATCAAACAAACAATAATGTGCATTATGTGTAATAGTTTAGCACGTTTGGACAGTATACAATTAATTTTGTCTGTACATCCTGTACAGTAGGATTCCCAAATGGACCAGCAAACCACAACTGTGTCAGCGTGGAGGCCGGCTTCCTCTGCAGCTGGAATCATTACGAGCCTGCTCGAAACACAGAGGGCTGACAACACGCTGGACTACTGGGATTCTGTGTGCACTGAGTTTGTGACAGAAGGAGCCTTTAAAGCTATTAAATAACAGGTAGCAGGTTAGACATCACAGCTATACATCTCAGAAGACACTTAGAACTTAATGGTATAGACTTGTTTGTAAACAGCTGCAATGAATAGAAGAAAAGACTTAATAGTAGCTTCATAATAAAAAAAACAATCCCAGTCCCAGGGCCCAGTAGCTCACACAGACTGTTAATTCCCAGCTTGGGAAATGCAGATGCTTTGCCATGTCCCTCGGCATGTAATACCTGCACCCTATAGCGCCTATACGAGATGCACCTGCTCTAATGTAAACCCATCCACAGCAGCATTTGATACCCAGAGCAAGTGCTCAGGAAGTCACGTGACGTACCGAACAAGTGAGGTGGTGTGGGTCAAACAAACCGAGCCATTTCTCAGGAAAGCGCCGTTGTAGCCCTGTGTGAAACCAAAAGTCAACAGAGACTCATTTTCACTGACTACTTATGCAACAAATATTCGATCAACAGAGGTCATGTACAGTGAAAACAGGTCAGCAACACTTTTCTCCCCTAAAGGCAAGACAAGTGTTTTTTTTACTTTACAAAGTCCATATAATCCTGGGGATGTCATCAGGAGTTATGCAATGCATTGCACAATAGCTGAGTACCCCTTAAAACACGACATCTATTAACCAAACAGAAAAACTACTGGGGAGTATATTGATGAAACAGGGGGGAAAAAACTGGACACCAGTGTGAACACGGGACACAACTGGTTGTGGACATTGTCAGAGGACGTCCAGAGGGATCGAGGAGGCCGTTCACATCTGATGCTGGAGACCAGAACAGAGATGGATGTCATCATATGAGCAAACTGCATCTGCTGATGAAGACATGAAGATGCTGTTTGAGGCCTTTGTATGACGTCCTCATTTTGAAAAGTAATTGCAAAAAAGAAATTATAATGTGCACAAAGGAAAGTAGACTATGTTCCTAAAGTGCCTTAAAAAAACTATAAAATCCACATCAAGGCACACCTTTTTCATTCAAATCCAGAGATAATGATGTCATCTTCAGCATTGTGCATCTTGACCCCAATTGCCTAAATTTAAGGCCCAAGTCTGAAAGGCTTCAACACAGTTTAAGAAAAGCTCACATCTGTGCCATTCAGCTGAAATTATCACTTTGACCTTTGAACCCTTGACTTTGTATCTTCCGTTTCTTGTTTTAATAACATTGCTCAGGACACTGTCCGTGAATAACAGCCACAGTGCCATCTGTGTTCATTTACGACAACTTTGCCACTCAGCCTACTGGCATTCAATTCTTCACTGAACTGTCAGATTTGAAGAACATATTGGACAGATGGGTCTCCTCCAGATGGTCCTCTTAATATACTTCTCTCAAAAATGCACCGCTCTCATCTCCTTATATCATCAGTGCCTACCTCTGCACACATACAGTGTATAAGTCCTTTTTCATACACTTAGACAGCATTATATATATTATTTAAAAACATGTATTTGTGCTATCCTTTCAGATAGTCTTGGCAGCAGATAGGTGTGAAGGTGTGTCCAAACAGAAAAGCTAGCTCCAACATGTTTTTTAATGCACAAGGATGCCAATTTAACTGCTGGACTATTTGTGCAATTTGTGTTTATTTGCCACAAACTAGGCTGAAAAATAATGCACCCAAGTACTCATGAGCCAGGAGGCCCAGCGCAGTGTGGTTCTTATTGTTGTGGTGGCGCTCTCTGGTGGCTGTAGTGAAAGGACAGGAGGAAAGGAGAAGGTCAGGTGACCTGATATAAAGAGCGATAAAGTCCACAAAGAGAGAAGGTTCAGATAGATAAATGGATGGGTCAGAAACCACAGGACTTTGATCATGGGACCGTCCCTGTTAAACCAAAAGTCAGCATTGTAATTTTAAGTAACAATGCAAGTTCACTTCTGTACATAGCCACGTCAAGGTAATTCACTTACGTATACATTAAGCAATAACATATGGAATAAGTCACACACTTTCTCCAACTGCTCATGAGACGTTGTGCTTTGTTTTGTTGTTATTTGCATTTATGCAGAAAGTACAATAATGATCTTCAATTTTCCTACTTTTGACCTCCCCCTTTTCTGTGTCTTAGGTTGGTCCCATGTGACTTCCAATCCCACAATGCCCTGCAAAGCGATTGCTCATGTCCCACAGAAAATCAATAGAGTGAACTCTCCATTGTGATCAGTGAGTACATTGTGTGTGTTCACCTTATCATCATCATCCTCTTTTAACCTTCCAGGTTGCAGTCCTCCTCAGCCGTGTTTCTCCTTACTTCACACAATGGAATTCTTCCAAGACCTTCAATTTGCCTTCTTGACATCTCTACATTATTTCTGTCGTGGGCTTCATCTCGGACCTATCCCCTCTTTGCGCATTTATCTCCAAGGCACAATTGTCTTCTTTAAATCTGCTGACTGGGTCTGTCTGACCTTCAACTTCCCATTTCTATACACACGTGACTATCAAAGAAAGGGGGGAAAAAATGAATCTCCACTTCCATTTGGAAGCGTACATTTCTACTTCAGACCCCGCTGGCTCCATTCAAACACGGTCTCCTTTCTTAAATGCTACTCAAGAGTCCTTTTCTCTCGTCTTCATGAGCTTTGCAGCTCGTTTTAATCTCTGAGACTACATCAGCTCAAGATACGCCAATCATTCATCTCTCCAGGATCCCTTTCTAATCACAAAAATTAGGCCAGGTCACCACACACACATACTTTAACTCCTGCCAACTTGTTAATTAGAGATGGCATATCGCCAAGGTAATAACCAAGGCATCAATAAATTATCAAAATTATTTCCTATTTGAATGTGGGCAGGAACAAGACCATGCATCTGCCTCCAAGCCTTTCACCTTGAAATCACCAGACTGCCATAGCCATGTTACTTTTCCACCTTATCTCTTCTCTCGTTCTGTCCTTTTCCACAAGGGCAGAGTTTTAAAACTCTTCAGGTCAGACAAAAGCCTTATGTTGGGTGTCATCGTCATGAGTGTCCCGCTTAAGTCCCAGACCTCCATAAATTTGCCAACACTTTCACAATCTGCTCTATACATTCAAGAATCAATCATTTTAATTGTTGAATCATTCCCGGATGCATTTGATGATTAATAATATGCTATGTGTGAGTGTAATTTATGGATTAACACTCTCAGATAAACCCCAACATCTTCCTTCAGCAGCTGCCATCAGGTAGGAACATTGTGCAGGTTCAGGGGAACCCGCCCCTATCAGAGTCTAAGATCATCAGTGAGACTTCCCCCAAGGCTCTGCGAGATCAGCCCTCCTACTCCCACTGAATACTAATGACTGTAGAAGCAGCTACTGGCAGGTACATATTCGCCAGCAGTAGAGTGCTGCTCTGTGGACAACTTTGTGCTCTATCCTCCTTGTTGAGAGGGCAAACAAACTGATTTTACAGGAATTACATCATGCATTCCTTTAACTCTGCAGAATTCAAACTATTTCACGTATAATCTAGGTTCTGGTAATTAGCCGTATTGATCGGGTATAATGTGTCTGTCAGAAGCAGTTTAACAGTCTGCATCAGTTTTCAGTCAGCAAAAAGAAAAAGAAAAAAACATTTTATAATATGAGATCTGAGGGGCGATCGTGTGATTATGATAAGATCTGTATTTATCTCTGGAGGTCAAACAGCCATGAAGGTCAACCTTCCCCTGAGTCCATTGTTAGACAGACCCATTATGCAGTGTTTCCCCCATCTGCAGCACGATGACTATGCTAAAGTTTAACTTGAACAATTTTAATTTAAGCTCTACTTATGAACATGGAATTAGCTGAAAACTTTCCCTTTTATTGTGCTTTAGGAGCATTGTTTCTCCGTCTGCTTGGGGTTTAATTATGTTTGTTTGCTTAGAGTTCAATTATGTTTTCTTCATTTCGCTGAGAAGGATTTATTGAGCGACCTTAATGGACTCAGCAACTCTTCCCATTGTTTAGCTTATTTCTGTTAAATCTCTATTAATTTAAATTAAAACAAGTCAGTGTGATTCTTATATGGAAATAAAAATAGTAGTATGAGTACTGTTGTATTTGAGATATATACATAGTAGTACTCAATGTACAAACCTAATTTGTCACATATTATTTTAAATAACTTCATGAAACTTAGTTTTTGATGATTTTGGCGCCCCCTTGTGGACAACATATATTCTACCCTCAAATACCACCTTAAGAAAGTTTCCAAAAATGGCCTCCTTACCAGGTGCTATTATGTCCTCCTATGTTGATGTGATGGTCAAAAAATACTGTTAACATGTGAAATGGACAAAGTCTCATAAGGTTTAAGCAACGATACTTCTTCCCTAAGGTAAGGGCAAAAAGTACACAGTTAGGCAACTATAACATTATAATATTAACTATTTATATATGCTGATGGTCTCTGTTTATCTCATATAGGCAATTAGTATTAAATTAAGACAGATTCAAATCCAGTTAAAAACTCCTTGTAGTCTTAAATTGTACTGAAGTAAATCTGGGATGTTTTTAAAGACTGATGTGCCCTGTGAGAGCATTAACCATCAGTGAGCTCAGAAACAACATCAGCATCACGGAGCAGTTTGAAGTCCAGCCGATTAGACACAGCATCCGCATGTTATCCATTATCCAATTCAATATCCTTGACTAATCTTTAATTGATGTGGAACCTTCTTGAAATTACAAGGTTGTCATGATTGGCATCAAATATCATCACTCTAAAACTGTGAAATGAAGATCTGTCCACTTCAATTTGTGTTTTTCAAGTCAGTCAAGGACTACTTTAGTCAAATGTTTCTTGTATAACATAAAGAGTAAAGGTATCGACTGGAAATAACCAAAAAACAGCTTGTATCCGTCCTTTCTGAGCGTGGGCATGTTCAGTATTTTATGAACATCTTCTAGATCGCTTGCTTACTGCCTCTACTTACTTGATTGGTGATGTGAACATTTCTTTTTCATTTAAAGAATTTAATCTTTTCTTCAACTGTATTCTTACTCTGCATGGCAATACGTTCTCTGTATTCAACAGTCATCGCCAACCTTGATTTCCTTGAAACCAGGAATCTTCCCTGGCTTCACAAGTGAAATGGTCTAGCACCAGCATTGATCATAGACACGGTTTGAACCCACGTCACTTCACTGCTGAAAGATTAAGGAGTCCTTGTCTTTTTCATGCATTCAAGAGAAATCTGCTGTTGGCAACTCAAGGACTATTTATTTAACAAAGTCTGTATTCTACGTGAGTTTCAACAGCCTTCTGTTTCTTTGTGTCCCGCCTGTAAGACTGATGTCTGCCTCGGTGTTAGGAATATCTCAAACACGTAAAGCTAGGAAATATCACAGTGTGCCACAGACGTGAGTATACTCTCTCACTTCAGTTGTCTGATTTCAGTTCTTTACATAGTGCCACTCTACTCAAACCCTCACCCTCCAACCACAGGTACCACATGATTAGACTAACACAGCTTCACATGAATGTTGCTCTATGAATGCTTTATTTTTACATAGGTAACTGTTAATGTTGTTCTTACAGCTTGCTCCGCACCATCAGTTAGACCAAAAAACAATCAGTGTAATTTGAATGGGACACTTCAGCCCAGAATCAAAAATACACATTTTCCCTCTTACAATAGGGCCATTTATCAATCTGCTTTGTTTAAGTGTGAATTGCCAAATTTTGGAGATATTAGCTATAAATATGTTTATCTTTTCTCCAATATAATGATCCATATGACACTCTGCTTGTGTTGCTTAGTGGTGTACGGTAGCTAGCAGTATCTGTTAGCTATAAACTGGTCTCCACAAGCTAGCAATGCTAGCTATTTCTGATTTAGGGCTAATATGTCCCTTTAAGCAGCATTTAAAGTGGTTGTGAGGGTTCAGGTATGAGCAGAGTCCAGGACAGACGCTGGCAGAGAGTGAAGACTTAAAGGAACTCGGTCAAAAAGCAGACTTACATTCAGCATCATGAGGAAGCCCAAGGCAGCAAACTAATCCAGTCAGGAGTGATGAAGGCAGACAGGGAGCTAACAGGCAGGAGGAGGAAATGGATGGTATTTTACTGTGGAGCCAAATCAGGACACAAGGCACAGGTGTGGTGGGTGGAGCAGGGTCAGGTGACTGGTAAATGGAGTCTAGTGGGCCATCTAGTGGACAGGTGGGGGACAACAAGGACAGGGGAGTACAGGAGATGGAAAGAACCAACCCAGTCTGTGTCCTGTTCATGTCCTTTTGGACAGTAGGTCACTGATGTAACCAGCAGTTATTTTAACCCTGATATTTTTTGTCACAGGACAGCAAACAAACTCATTCATGGGAATATGTTGAATACAGTTTACAATTATAAATAGGTACACAGCTCTCTGATTGTGATGTGTTCACATGCAGGCCCAGTTACTTCTCCTGTCCAATAAATATCAAGCTAATTAGTCAAGTGAGGTTATGTACATTAATAAAATTGCCATTTCCTTCCTCTGTAGTATCTGATAAATGGACGGCGAGACTTCTTCTAAGCTGCTGGCAGAAGCCTTCAGGGAATTAAGATCAATCCAATCCTGTAATAGTCTGATGATAAATGATGAGCTGCGTGCACTCAATTAGGTTTAGTTCAAGGTATCATTCTCAAACAGGAACCAATATCTGGATTGCCTCAGGGGTTTTTTTTTTTATTGTTGAACTAGAACTTAAATATTGTTTATTTGAAAAAACGTTTATACAAATCTGATCATACTTAAGTTACATATGAGGGAATATATGAGAGTTCATTACTGTATCTGACATGTCTTCCCTTATATACACATATTAACATCATCATCATCTTTCATATAATATGTCTGTTCTAACTATAATTATGTCTTTTTATGTGCATACATTATTCTTTCATATATCTGTATTATAATATAAGAGCCACACTTTTCTATTGGGTTATCACAATGACAAACACTTGCAGTTATGAGGCAGAAAAGCAATACAGATCGTCCTTGTCTGAGATGCAGCCAGTGTGTAATGAACCTAAATTGTGATATATGTTCGCCGATATCATTTATATAACCGTTAATCCTCACCCCAGTCGTCATTATGGACCCACATGTCTTTCTGTGTGTTTGTGTGTGTGTGTACAGAGACACAACAGAAGGTCACCTTTGTCTGCCCTTGGTGGACACTGATGGCATTTTGCTGATGTTAACCAACACTATACATAAATAAAATGTTTACATGGAGCCCGTCAGACCTATACACAAACACAAATGGTGCCAAGGACACCGAGTCTGCTGCTCAGCTGAAAATGGAGGAAGTCATCACTGGCACATTAAGGCTTTACAGTTTATCTGAGCTCAGCATGTAATATCATTTATTTAAACATTTGAGGTTCAATTGAATCAGAGGGCGTTAGAGTCATTTTTTCTTATGAAAAGCTAGAAAGAGGGAACTGGAGAGTAGTTAGAGTGTACACTGCAGCTGCATTTTTATAGCATACCTGTCAGCACACATACCATTACTAAAATGCATAGTGTCCATCTGTTTTGGGCCTCTGTTTGACAGGTCTCTCGTAAGAGCCCGATCACTAATGGTTTCATTGATTGTTGGGTCTTGTCATTTATCACCAAAGGGTCAATGTCTTACCTCTAATCAAATGACTGTTTAAATGTAAATCCCATGCAGAAAGTGATTGGCATTTTCACTGTGTTCGTACAAAGAAACAACTCAGAGAAACATTTCAATTGTAAATCATTTTGGTTTGTGTCACTTAGACATTTTTCCCCCATGATTCACAGTAAAAGTCTAGCCCTGACCTTGGTCCACAGTTGTCCATTCTGGTTATGTAAGATACATTCACACATAGATCTCAAACGCTTGTCTCTGCTGGTTGATTGTCCTCTGCTCTGAGCTCTGGGTGGTCAAGACGTCTGCTGTTCCCCAGGTGCTGCACAGAGTAAATAAGCCTTAGGTGCTGCGTCGCCATCATCTGACTTTTATTAATGAGCCAATCAATTCCTATTTGTATCACCCTTTCAACTAAAATCCAGGACTCACAACACTTAACAAATTGGCTGACCCGGGGCTGAGCGTGTGGCATGGAAGCGCTCCCACGCTGTTTCACTGACATTAACCAATTGTTGTTAAATTGGTTGTTAAATAAAAATCTTTCAGGCTATAGCAATGAATAAATCACATCTTTGCTGACGTACACACACTAGTAGACAGTGGCCAAATGTATGTGGACAGACCGCAGGCATTTGTGAACCTTTAGTCTGCAGCTGGTTTTCATAGTTTGGCTCAAATCGCTAAGGTCCGATTAAAAGTAACTAATTATAAACAAATTATCCTTAAATGCCTGACAGGAATCTCTGATGATTCCTCTAACACGACCTTGAAACCTCTAGCCTCTGGGGTTACGGGCTGATATTTTTGGGGTTTACAGTTCAACAAATTGATATCTGGAAAACAGATAACAGGTCATTGTTTACAGTCCGACTAGCAAGTTGAGATGCAAGGATGGAGTTGGATTTGAAGGAGTTTACCCAAGATAGCTAAACTAAGCCATGACTGCATTTCGACCACTGCACCACTTCCTTGTGCCTTTTTTTGTTCTCCACACAAACTGTTTACCTGCAGTCAACCAGAGCCCACAAATGGTGAATCCCACTTGAACAACATTCAGAAAACCAGAATGCTTCCGATACCAAAAGTGCTGCAGATTATATACAGCGAGCTTCGTGTCTGGCCCACACTGCTCGTTCACTGGTTAAGAATGTGGGTGTGCAGAGGTGGTGTGTGGGGCAGAGGCCAAGATCTACAAATTCTCAACGACGGAGAAAGAGTAGATGTAAAACTAAACATTGATTGTAGCAGAGTATTTTTATACTTTAAAACATGCATTAATACTGTAGACCAATAGGGTTCTTCCAGCTTTGTCACAACATTTTAGGGACAGCCCTTTTAAAAACCAAGGCCCCAAAATAAATGGTTTTCCAAATTTGGTCTGCAACAACTTGATTGGCCTGCACAGAGCCCTGACCTCAACCCTGTCCGACCCCTTTGGGAAAGCAGACTGTGAGCCAGGCCTTCCTGCTCATTGCCAGTGTCTGTCCTCACTCACACTCTTGTGGCTGCATAGGAGCAAATCCCTGCAGTCACAGATGGATGACTGAACGTGTCTACCAGGCACAGGCCCACGAGCCCAAAGTGTTGGGGCCCACGGGGGCATTCACCTACAACATGTCACTGAGAGACATGTACCAACCACCACTATGAAAAGAGGCAAAACGACGACAAAGACATTCAAAAGGAATAAAGAAAACACAAAGCAACGAAAAAGACTGAAAATGAGAACAAAGCAACACAAATCTTCAATCTATCTATCTATCTCATGTTTTAACAGGCACCCTCTCAACTGAAGCTCTTTATCGCCATCTGCTGGTAAGAGGCCACTGTTACACGACACAGCTGAGACTCTTTTCACTCCTGTGTTAGTGTAAAACTGCAGAGCATGCCACAGTATTGCTTCACTGACAGAACACAAAGCAGCAGACCAGAGAGGTTAGTTCAGTGATGTACAAAGTTTTATTATTGAAGAAGAAGAAGAAGGTGCAGTTACATGAGGGTGTTGAACGAAGAGCTACTGTATGATGTAAAACCCTACAGGTCCTTTCTCCAGGTTGTAGAAAACATGCCAGCAGGTTTGTTTCTTCTCTTCTGAAAAAAATATGGATGGTGTACAGTTTCCTAAATGATATTTTTGGAGTTAATATTAAATGTTGAAGAAAGTTCAATTTGCTATGACTCGTTTGTTTTTATTAAGAACTGATCATGCTTTGGACGTCCCTATGAATCCCATGCTTTTAGCATTATCAGTATCAAATTGTAACAGAACAACCGCTCTCAGGCCACAGAGCCTCCTATATAACACTTGAAAATGCACTTATACACTACGTCTATGAAATGTTTAGAATTAAATTGTTTACTTACAAAACAATGGATTTTGGTGTGAAAAATAAGGCCATGTTAATGTTGGTAAAGGATGGTTCTTGATTGCCTTGCTTGCTTTTTATTGCATTTCCTTATTTAGTGCAGAACTGACATAGCAGCGGAGAGTTTAAATAGCTGACCTATGCATTGCAGGCTAAATACCATCATGTCTGAGTGTCTCGTGTGATTTACTCAGTCGGACTTCAGCACTTCATGTTGTGTGATAACAATACAAAACACATGAGCAAATGTCCATCGGAGCCCATATTCTTTCCAGATGCGGCATTAAACATCTGTCTTTGTATTTAATGTTTACATCATTTGCAGACATATTTGCCCAGAAAAGAAGAGCCATTGAAATCAATCAAGCTCGGGCTTCATTTACATGATCGGAACTCAGGCAAAGCCCCATTAAAAAAATGACACATTGCAGCTTGAAACCAGTCATGCATGCACATGTTCATGTTTTATTCACCTTCCTGTTTGTCTGTATAGAAGAGAAACACTCAAAGAATTGTTCGGCTGAGTTTCTGTCTGTTGTCTGGTGTCGTAGCCTGCCTAACACAGTCGTTATATCACCCGTTTAACATGCCATGCAGCAGGTCCACTGGTTTTTTGAAGGGGCGAGAATCTGCATTACTTTGAGGGGAGTTTATCTGTAATATTCACTAAACACCAGGCGGAATTAATGATGCTGAAAAGCAAGCACATTTCTTTTTTACTCTGCGGGAATCTAATTGATTATCATAGCTAAGGTTTTGGCATCATAACACCTCAAGTCATTCAAAGGTATAGAAGTAATCAAGACACTATGCTAACCATGTGATAAGACTGAAACAATCTTGCATTACTAACTTTCACTATGTGATCCAGTGTAACAGAAGAAGTGCTGAAATGCACTCGTTATTCACAAATGAAATTAAGGTGCTTTTCTTTTCTTAGTTTCATACAAATCAATGTCAAGTATAAGTTCCAAGTTCAGTGTCATAAATCACACTCTCACACATCTACACTTGAGTACCTTTCATCACTTATAAACACAACAAAAAAATGTCCCAAGCTTACTTGACCATTCTGAAAGACCAAAAGAAATGTTCAGAAACAGCAATTTTTCTATTTAACCAAGATCCTGATGGATGCAGTGCGACTGTAACTAAAGGTTCAGTAGGTAACTTTTTAAAAATAACTTTTTGTCGTATATGCTTAAACATTCACTATATCCTGAGAGCAGATAATTAAAGAAACGGTCATGTTCCTCTGCCTTCCCCTACAGCAATGTTCCAACATTACTGCCCTGCAGGAAAACAGCCAATCACAGCAGCTGTCAATCATCTCCACCCTCAATCGTCCATCGCTGCTTGTGATGAACTGAGTCAAAATTCTGTTCTGGTTCTGTCATTTTACAGCTAAAGTGTACGCTAAAATATGTTTCTGAGAACACTGAGCAGAGAAATATGCAATGCAATAACAGGATCTTGATTCATATTTCACGAGCCATGCGCAGTTTGACAGTTAGATCACAAGCAGTCATTGATGCGATTGACAGCTGCCTAAGAGACTACTCATTGTTTTCCTGAAGGAGACGGTTTCCAAACACCATTTTGGAGCGCTAGGAGGGAACAGAAAAATGATTATTTCACAGAATTCACGTCTCATGTCCTACTGTCAGGATATAGTTACAGGAAATATGTCTAAAAGTTATTTTTCATTAAAGTTACCTACTGAACCTTTAGGCACTGCTTGTAAAGTGTGACATCACAGACAAAAAGGGTGATAAAGGGCAATCCCTTAGTTTTTATAAGGACATATTTTTACCATCTTCTATCATATCCATTCATTTAACCTAATATGGTCTGTAATAGCATTGTCAGCAGCAACAGTCAGTCAGTTGGCTACAAGGTCTCCTAACAGGTCTCCTAACAGGTCTCCTCATGGTGACTGAACCCGACGTCTCTCACAATGAGCCCTTCTGACAGGCTGAGCGTCCTTCCTGACCTACTTGAGTCCTGGCCACGCCCTCTCTCCCCCTGAGCCCTCTCCGGTGAAGGACAGAGGGGAGGGAGCGTAGAGGTCAGAGTCTGTGTCTGATTCTCCCTCTGCTATGAAGGGTCTGACCCTGGCACAGAGGGAAGGTCCCGCTGCTGCCGCTTCAGTCTCTGCTCCCACTCCCACTCCTGGGCCTGCAAAGAAAGAAGGGCCGAAGAAGTCCTCCTTGGCCTGGGAGATGCTGAAGCCGCTGAAGGAGCGCTCCAGCTCCTCGTGGTCGACAGACGGGATGGATAGAGACGTGTCGCTCTCCACGGCAGCGGTGTCCTGCTGACACCTCTGCCTCCTGTGGCGCCTCCTGCTCTGGGAGCCGCTATCTCTGGCGCTACCGCCAGGGCCGGAGGAGGATCGGTCGTGAACCGGAGCAGGTGGAGGCGGGAGGCGGAACAGGCTGGGCGAATGGTCGCCGCCGATGGGTGAGGGTGTGTTGGCCATGCTGCTGTTCCAGGCAGGCTGGCTGACGGGGTTCTGCAGCTGGTGCTGCCAGGAGGTAGAGGGGCGGCTGTGGCTGCCGGAGGGAGTGCCCACCGATCTCGCCACGGACCGACCCAGTAACGGATCTTTCTTGTCTAAAGACCCGTCAGAGCAGGGTAGATCTACGGCAGAGCATACCTGCACCTCCTTCTCCTCCTTCACCTCCTCTTTGCCCTCCTTCTCCTGCTTGCTCTCCTCTGGGCTGTGGTAAGGCGGGGCTGGGTACGGCTCTTTAGAGTTGAAGAAGGCCTCTGTTTCTGAACGAGGGATGCCCATACGCTGCACATACACATTGACCAGGAAGTCAAGCTTCCTGTCCATGCAGAGCACCTGCAGGGAGAAAAACACACAAGGTAGAGAAGGTGTTCAGGTGAACAGCGTTAAAACTAATAAATTATAGATATCACCATGAAACTTCCCCAGTTGATTACTTACTTAAAAAAACCTTTTTTATTTTTATTTGTATGAAATGTAGGGTGAAAAAGCATTAACTTAATAACTTGTGTGCTATTCTGCATACACTTCATAACAAATATCTAAACATTGGATAAAGCCAGGTTCATTTTTTGATTTTATTTTGTTATCAGGGTCTCATACCAGTGTTTATCTCTACATACAGTACATCAGAAAATACTGTCAACAGCTATAATAATCTATTTTCACCATGTTTTTAGGAATAAATTGTTAAAACAGACTACAAATGATATATGAACAATGCCCTCTGTACAATTATTCACAATATAAAGAGAAATGAAACTGGGAAGTTTGGTACATATAGTAAGTGCAAAGAAAAAAAGGACAACAGAGGGAAAAAAAATGTCTATAATGTAATTTAAACATACTTATAATGAATCATATCCGACATATAGCAACTACAGGGACTCATAAATATTCACAATGTCTTAAATAAAAATCATAGCACATTATAAAGTATTTTATAATAACTTATAAAGGTCAAGTAATACTTTACTATAACTACTGGTCACTCACTGACAATGATTTTGAAAGCCCATGTCTGTAATTCATTATTAACATCATTATGATATATGATAGGGTTAAAAATATCCTTATTACGCACTGTACAATGTGATTATAGTTGTGCAAACAAATGTGTTACAGCTATGAGAATTATAATACTATGATCCTTGCACTAACAAACCAAATTCTATTATTTTACACACCTGTAAAAAAAAACATCCATACCTGCTTCTCCACTTTGACCAGACGTCCCATCATGCTCTGGTCATCTGCAGCGTCTCCTTCAGCTTTAGCACCTTTACCAACTATCTGGTCAACTCTAACATTTAAGAAAAGTAATAACTGAGATTAACAACAAACACTCTGCTCTGTCACATGGGTTTCAACTTAAATAGTTCATGATGCCTTAATGTGAACTACTGCTACATGGAAAGTAGGTAAAGAAAGAAAGTGTTTATGTTGAAGATACTGGTCAGGCCACAGTTATGTTGGAATGAATGAATGATGGCCTAACACTGGAGCATTTCCTGAGAAGGTGGTGCCTTCAGGTGAACGGTGTGGATGCATGCATCATGAGATGAGGCAGTCTTTAATGGAACAAAGTGTGGATAGAGGGGACATTTTGTCTCAGTGCCAAAATGCATCACTTGGCATGCTTTTGTTGTGCTTCATGCTTCATTTCCATTGCATCCTGCTGGGGGAGCTCTCCGTCTGTCTCTCCAATAGGAGAGCAAGCATCTAGCACTGTCAAACCCCTGTTGAGCGAGGCCATATGACGCGGCTCATTGACATTCAGTGAGAAAAGCGGCAGGATGTCTCACTTTTATTTAATTTTGCAGATATGATGTGACATAAAGTAATGCTGAAAATGCTGCACTTCAAATTGGTTATCAAACCCATTTCTTCTATTTAATTTTTTAAATTACTAACATCACTTCAACTCAGCATCTGGCTAAATGAGACGAGTCGAGTGGCTTGAGCTCAAAAGGGGTTCTGTCAATCAAAACAATGAGGCAGCATAGAGCTGTTTCAGTATTTGGACTATGGTATAAGGAGAGTAATGCTGGTAACATGGTGCAGTCTAATAACCTAACCTAGGACCTTCAGTGGACTTCTTATGGCGAGGTGTTGATGGGGGAGGGGGCCCCACAATCATATCTATCCTGGCAAGGCACACAGAGACGATATGAGTGCAATGCAAAATGAAGCAACGAGGGAATCACATCAGCTATGGAGAACAGGTTTCAATATATTCCACACACACAAGACATAGGGTGAGTCTGACTTGCTTCGTGGATGAAGAGTGCATGTACATCACTGTTGGAATATATTTATTCTACATGTTAGACCTGTGGGGGATCGAAATGTGAGGAGCTCATTTGCGGGAGGTAAAACAATGTGAATTATACATCAATGTTACGTCTAAAATGAGTTTGTGACGCATTCAAAGCTGAAGGAGTGAATCAGAGTTTACTATATCAAACTGGGATCTGAATACAACACGTGGTTGGACGAATGAAACAGGCAAATCAATGACTTGTGTGTCACGACATGTGTGTATCCAGCCACACCACAAACATCTCTACAGTTAGTTTAAACTGATTATTGAGCTGGACATGTGGGCTTACAGTGCACAGGTTATTCACTCTGACACAACCTGGAAATAAGTCACATTAAAAGCGTAACACACTGTATATGAAACGTTCACTTGCCTGGACTGCAGGTTCTTAATGCGAGACAGCATGTCCAGGTGACCTGCAGAGTACTGCTCGATCACATCCATCACGTCGTAAGGCCGCAAGCTCTCTTTGAACCTCCTCTTTGACACCAGAAACTTCATGATGCTGAGGGAGGACATTTGTTTTAGTACATGAGCAGACTTATTTCACTGTTTGATCCTGATACTGATCAACATATCAAAATGGAATTCAGCCATCATTCTTTTTTCCTCTCTGTTGTTGTCACCACACGCAGCATTCAAAGTAGAGAGTGATAGGCAGTGGTCCACTGAGCTAGAGAGTGAATGAAGAGAGGGAGTGGCCTTACTCAGAACAAAGCCACAAATGAGAGGAATATAATGATATTTTCTGATTGTTTTACAAACACACCCAGACCTTCCCACAACCCAGAGGTCAGGCGCTGCATTGCTGGATTTTGTGTGTTTGGAGAGCCTCATCCTGCCGTGTGTGTGCTGGTCAAACTCGCTGACAAGACACACAGCAGCAGTCAGAAAGACGAGGTGCAGGGGGAACACTCAGCACACAAAAACACACAGCAATGTAAAAAACGAGTCTCAATCCAGGCCGCCACTTCGTAAGATATATACACTAAAGTTTGTCTTAGCATCGGTATCAGACACTGAGGGGTGACTGACGACGATGAGGAGGGGCTCCATTTAAGGCCCAGAGACGTCCCGGACACATCAAAATAAGATGAAAATAGACCATAGACTAGCATGGATTTCAATTCATTTTAATTTGGGCAAAGGATAAACCACACTTGTTAGTAAGAAATTAGTGTTAAACACTGAGAAACTGAAAGGTTATTTAATAATTTACACTACAAAAACAGTGTACTGGTGCACGGTTTGAAGGCCTGTTAATGTTACAATAATTATGCCTATAAAAAGTAAAAAAACTCAAACTGCTTAATTTCATCATGGTGCTAATTTAGATATCATTTGACAGTCCCATGAGAGAAATTTAGTATTTGGAAAGTAATTTATTTGGTTGTTGATAGAACGAAACTGGTAATTGTAATAATTACTTATCGGTAACTTGCCCAACACTGTACGACTCACACATTGTAAGTGATGATTGAGTGGTATTTTTTTGTTTTTGTCTGAAAAT
Organism: Serranus cabrilla; assembly: GCA_903364295.1. NCBI lineage: Eukaryota > Metazoa > Chordata > Actinopteri > Perciformes > Serranidae > Serranus > Serranus cabrilla. Next base: position 86,946 of record CAFUXE010000443.1, read on the forward strand.
CCTGCATAGTATACCTTTAAGTAGAAAGGTGTGGTGACGGCTGAATGATGGCAAAAAGTGAAAAAGCAAAGTTATCAGTTAAACACTCTCAGGGCTGGTAAAACCTGCACCACTGATGACCTCAAAATAATAGGAAAAGTCATAAACACAAATTATAATGGCTTTTCTCCACAGCTGCAGTAAACAATGCAGAACCATCATAATGGTATTAAAGTGAATCCTTACCAGATTGCCCTTATTGTTACCCTCAAGCCTGGTGGTAATTCTTGAGTGAGAAACTCACAGTGGCAGCTCTTATCATCACCAATCTCCTCTCCTGGGAGGCTCGCCTCTACAGAGCAAAGACAAGGACACTTAAAAAACATATTTCATCTGCTTCCACGCGCCCAGTGTCCAAAGCAGAAGCAAAGCAGGGCTGTTGCTTTAAGCTTTAAAAGGTGCAAAATTCAATTACCGGGTTGGTTTCAAGCCAGTTAGCCATTTTGTGAGCGTAGTGAGCGGAACAACAGAAAAAGGACTTGGTGCAGAATTGAAGGATAGTGCTGATGGGATAATGCTTTACTGAAACCTTTTAATGACAAGTACTCTCTTCCCACCACCAATTACACTCTATGTTAGCATTGTAATCTATGGTTTTGAAACGTATTGCATACAGGCAAAGGTGTGAAGGCCTGATTAAAGTTTACAGAGATTAGATAAGGGTCTGGTAGGGAAAGTGAGGTCTCTTCATGCAACAAAAAGCGGGACGTTGGGGCGTTTTGTCTCTGGGTCAATTTTGGATCATCTTGGCACCACTTGACTTGAACCCACGATTATCTTAACCTACCGCCACTGTAAATACATACTTTAAATATCGGGATGGAGCTCTTAGAATCCTACTAAATACATGCTTGTTCTCAGCTAGAGTCATGCTTCAGTCTTCAGTCATCGTTGAGGGGGAAAACTCATAAGACAAAAATAAAAAAGGGTTCATGTCAAGTGAACAAATCTCAGCAGATTTCAACATGCAGGTTTCTCAGACCGGTGAAGCTGACTTTTCTTTTGATTATTTTCCCCATAAGAAGCCAACCAACAGAATATCCCAATGTCTTACTTATTAAACCTTCAATTGCTGCAAAGAGAGAGAGAGGAGAGACATGGAGAAAGATTTGTTATGGATTCTAGCAGGATGACAATGGCAGACAAATCAGTTCCAAACATGGTGACTTGTGAAGTCCACTGAATGATTTCTGGTTCATGTTTGAAAGGGCTGGTCTCTCTTCTCTTACATTTACACGTACCAAACTGCATATAGTATAAAGCTTTACAGAACATGTATGGTCAAATAAACAGCTAGACATTACAGAGTAAATATCACAGTCTTAATCAAAGACATGTCGTAATGACTTGTCTGACCTGGAGAACTCTTCAGTCCAAAGTCTTCATCCTGCATTTCAATCAGCACTTTAACATGCCATGAAGCGGAGGAAGAAAAACAGCTAATGAGTTCAAACCGTTAAACAAAAAGGCAAAGAAATGGTGAAGAAGAGAAGTATATTTGTTGATAGTGACACAGTGGCCTGGATGACATATGGATGCAGTTGGGCTGCCTAGCAACAAATGATGGCTGGACAGCAACATCCAAATCAGCGGACCTCTGTCTCCCCAGCACAGTGTTGAAGTGTTGAATTTAGTGTGTCTTCCTATGTGTCACACAAGTTTGAACACATGAGGGAGAAACTATGTAGCATCATTACCTGCATGATAACTGCATCTGAAATAGGCTCGATCGTAATTAATTAAGTCCCTCATACGCCAAAAAAGTTTTCTAGCTTAAAGGGTTATTTACATGTTATGTGGCCCACTGAATATGTGCTGTAGTCTTTCTTCTACAAGTTCCTGCTCGGCCCATAATTTTTTAATCACTTTTACCTGCTGGAGGAAAGTTTAACAGACACAAAACCTTCATGGATCAAAAATTCATAATTACAAAAAAGGGTATAATTAATCCCGTTTGCTGTTTCAGGTGTCTCCTCTACAGTTTAATTTTTTATTTTATTGTGGTCTATGGGGAAATGCTTTTTGGACCAGAGGGGGATTTCTAGCTGCAATAGCGAATTTGTCCACTGGAAAAAAAATGGCTGCAAGGCTGAGCCGTGGTGCCATATCAGTTTTAATTGTGCATCCATGATCAAGGTGACTGGGAAACAGTGGGTGTGGTTTTATCTACAGTGAGCTGGAACAATGACAGACCTGGGCAGGGGGTTATGTACAAGCACACTCCTCAGTTTTGGTTAAGATTAAAGCACAACAGGTGCTGTGAGCTGTTTACCCCTTCTTCCAGTCTCTATGTTAATATAAGCTAACTTTCGCTTTGTTGTGGCTCCATTTTCACGATATGAGTTGTGTTGATCTTCTCATCTGACTCAGCAAATAAGCCTAACTCCCATCCCAACACGAACATAAGTATTGAGTTTTATTTTTCTATGAACAATGTCCTAAAACAACAGTAGTGGTAGTGTTTCTGTCCTTCTGACACTCATTATTTTGCAGTGTGGCTTCCTCACCCTCTGAGTTTTGGCGTGAGGTGCTGCCCCGGACTCTGAAGGCGTGCTTTGGCCCTCGGTTCTTGTCAGTGAAGCTCCAGCTCTTGCCGTCCTTGCTGGGACTGGCCTCAGCCCCGTCCTCTGCCCCTGGAGACTGGACTTTCACCTTGGTCGTAGGAGCCTTTGAAGGACTGGGGAACACCTTGTCCTTCAGGCTGGCCTTCCGACTAGAGAGCAAGTCATGAGAAGGGAAATGTAACTAACCTAACTGAGCATGGTCAAATTAAAATACAGAGCTATCTTTGACTAAATGTCTTCATCCTACTGCTCTGTTGTTTAAAGTGTTATCTTGGGAATTTGTCGAATTCAGCACTGATGTGATAATAAATCTTACCTCGGCAGAAACGCAAAATGGGCAATGTCGTACAGCAGAAGGAGCCATGTCCACATACGAACATAGTGGAGCATTCAGTGGGTCAGGCAAGCAGCAGGAAGCTACAAGCAAGCATGCATGGAAAGCAAAGTGACACTGCACGTCTCAAAAAAGAAGAGCTGTGATCTCGCTGTGCTGTGTGCAAAAAAAGTGAACACAAATCATGCAGAATAATTCACCATCGTACTGTATGCTCCGCCTGATACACGGGAATCGGTCAAAGGAAACGCATTGTTAGGTACTCAGCAATATGCGCCTCGCCTGCTGAACAGAAGTGCTGATTAGGAAAAAAAAAGGCAGCAAGCAAATCAACTGCATAAGACATTACTAAACAGAAACCATAAATCAACTGTGACAGGGCGGTAAACAAGGATGTATATCTGCGTTTTCAGAGAAAAAGGTAAAAGGTGGGAAGCTCCTCATAGAGACATAGAGAGTCTAAGTGACATATTCTGTTTAAAAAGTTCTTCTTCTGTGATCCCTCCACCTGTACTTGTGTTTAGAGATGGAGAGGATAGGAGGTAGGAATGGAAGGAGACACACAGACTTGCAGTGCAGTTGTTAGTGTCTGTGCAGCAACTATACCTAATAGTTCTTGGACAGCACCCGCAAAGTCTGTCTTTGCGTGCATTTTCATTACTGGAGTGGCGGGCAGTAGAGGAGACACAAAAAGATAAAGTAGCAGTGGATACAGTCACAAAAACAGCAGTGTGTGCCAAACTCTGATGCCAGTAACACTTTATTGTAACTATAATTTAGAAATTCATGTGTTTTATATCATAAAATTAACACATGAATAGTTAAATAACATTTGTTATTTTTCTAATCAGGTTTTAGGGCTGATTGTGTTTTATAGCATAAAATATGCTGATGGATTATGAAGGTGAGTCATGATAAAGTGTTACGACATTATCAAGAATTACACTTGTTTCTTTAGTCAAAAACAGTGTGATCATAATCAAGCAAGGCTCTTAAAGTGTTAAATATCACTTTTTCCAGACGTGATGCTGAAAGCTAGAGTATCAAAGAACAGCTTGTTGGTGAATATTTAACATCGTGGGGGTGAGGCCAAAGTGAGCTGATCTTTGAGCACCATGTGAGCAAATGCAGCAAGACCGTTCTTGAAGGAGGCGATTAACGCACAGCCACATCCATGTCTGACACGCAGGCACTTACAATAACCTCCAACGCACACACATACACACACAGGCAGATATACTGTGCACACACTCCCCCAAGAAGAGTGCCTCAGCAGCAGCTAAGAGCAGATTTGAAGAGAAGCCAAAGGGAGGTGAAGAGTGATAAAGACCTATCGGATCACAGACCTGGGAGAGGTTTCTGTTTGAGACTCCTTCCTGTGAGGGGGAGAAGACAACTGTTACAGACACGCTGAAAGTCATGATTTATACTGTCAGGAATAATATGGCTTCCTGTTGTTAGGCTTGAGTTGGATTTGCAGGGAAACGGGAAGCTGTGCTGCTACGAATTCAAATCATATATAATAAGGGACAAAACATTATGTATTCAAAGGTTGGCATTTATTTCAAATGACTATCTGTTATAACCGGCAAGCCCTGACTTTTTTGGCCACTGGGGGGCAGTATAAACAAGCTGTAAACACAACACTGAAATATTTTCACCTTTTAAGTTGATATGTTGAATTTATAAGCAAGCAGTTGCCTGATTGCAATGCATGCGTTCATCTAAAGTTGTCTCCATCTAATGAATTAAAGTACAATATTCAGTCTTTTTAGCTCTGATTTTGGTCTCCACTCACTTCTGAGAAAAACAGCTAGTCGCTAACTTTCCAACAGCTGATGCTGAACAGGTAGTGTACAGTTGGTTTATCAGAATTCTATTTTACTAAATATGTTTTTTTGAGTGAACCAAAGCAGTAAAGGCAGAAAGTTGCTATAAAGCTCTGCAGAGCAAAGAGGAATTGGCATTTTCACCAAGACCAGCCCACCGATATCAATCTCAGGCTGCCTATATTTGTCCCCCTCTGAAAATCTATATCAACTGTGCCACTCCCTAATAACACTAAAACCCTATTCATGGAATGAGTAAGAAGAAACTTGAAAGGTAGCTTTAAATAGTGGCGTTGCAGAATTGTATACTGTAATTTGTACTCTTTTTTTAAATAGATGTGCTGTGTAATGAAGGCACTAAGCCCAAAGAGAAGGGCTGTGATTGGATCAGCCAAGTGTCAATCTAGAAATAAATCATTGGGACGATCTACTTGTTTTATTGGTCTGACAAACACATAAAAAAGAAAAGAAAGTTTCGTCCAAAAGTGCCCAAAGTACCCGGAGGCAAATACTTGCTCTGTGAATTTCCTGCCCGGTCACAAATACTGAAAGGCTGATTATATATCATGAAGCCTGGAAGGACGACACGACTTTGAATGTTGTGTTTACATAACCGCAACGGACAAATCCTACTCATTGTGCCTTTAAACCTGTCATTTCTATTTCAAGACCCTTGCTTGACCTTCGCTCATCATTATCATCATCACTCATCAGCAGCATCCTCATCATGCACTCACCGCCATCAGCTGTCATGTTTATACCTGAATGACTTGCCCTTCAGATTCCTCAGCAGATCCAGCTGATTCAGAGGTGGAATAAGTCTGGGAAAAGACAAAAAGGATTTCTGTCAAGTCACTTTCACCAACCCAGTGTTGTAAGGTCAAAGCTCGCCGTTGGGCACTTTGAATCTAATTCTATTTAGTTTGGCAGTTATCGATTCTGCTGGTCATCGCCTTTCACCTCAAATTACTACAAATGGTGCCATTTCCAAACAGAAGTGATCGTCTGCTTCCAGACGCATTAAAAGGCAGAAATGTGAATTGTGAAAGTCAAGCGTGGCAGCCTGTTTGCTGATTCATAAGTTGGAAAGCAAAATAAGTGGTTAATTTTACAAAGTAGCCGCTGGCAGTGTTTGTCTTCTGAACAGCATTTCAGAGCAGCTCTGGTGTCACTGCCAAGCCTCCTCCACTGTAAAATTACCCTTATTAAAGCAGAAAGTGAAAAGTTACACCAGCGTGTGATTCCTCACAACAGACAGTCTCTGATTCAACACTGGGGTTTGGGATACAATAAGACGAGGATACTCGGGAGGTTCAGTTTTCCACTGAGCTCCCCAGTTTTTGGAGAGATGGCAGAATGTGATACGGCAAAACAGTTGTATTTGATGGAAATGCTGAGTAACGTAGAGCATTATTCAGACAGCTTCGTCACGTACCTGTACATTGGGACAGCTACAGTCTGCTCGTAAAAATCCCAAGTGTACAGCAGATCTGTACGGGAAAGGTTGGTCGCATAAAACCTCCAAGCACCCTGCATGGAGATAAAAAAAAAAGGTGTTTATGTCAGGAGCACAAAACAGAGATTACCTCAATGTATGATAAAGTTCTCCATATACCTGGATGAGGCCGGCTGCAGGGTTACGTCTCTTCTCAAAGTGTTTCTGCCTGTGTTGCTCCTGGACTTTCAGAGCAAAACCAGAACCAAGGATGCCCTGTGGAGATTCAGTGCAGCACATAAAGTCACCTGTAATGACCTCTACTGGCCAGGAGCTGAAATTGCAGAAACTCTTCAGACATGTTGTATAAACCTTCCACAACAGAGAGAGCAGGGAGCAAATCCACCAAACACATATCACAGATTTTCACATGTCTTCTGCAAAGCCTTGAGGCAATAGAAATATGAGAGAAAGTGCTGATTTTCTCCACACGCATCAGAAGGCGATGTGGTAAAAGTAGTGACTCTTTCCTGTTTGTTGTCAGAGTGCTGATACAGCAATCCACAGTTTTTTCTTCATGTGTGTTTGACAGAACAAGTCTTAGCTGCCTGCTGCTGAGTCTGACATCTTGAAATCTCAGGTGAAATGTCCAACATTTAACAGCAACTAGCAAAATACACACCAGACTGGAAATACAACATCATGAGACGAGAGCTTTCTGAATGTAAAGAAGGGGAAAAGAGCAGAGTTCTGAGGATTCAGAGGAAGCTTTTAGCTTATGTGTACAGTCTAAGTACCACAGAGGACGAATGCAGAGAAACACACTGGCTCACTTAGAGCGCTCTCTTTTCTGAGTGACTGGACCATAAAAGACTGAAAAGTTATTAGGTGGCTGAGATGCACAATACTGCGCATCCTTTTCAAATGTATCACGGCAGACAGTCAATAAAAGAAGCCAAGGTTTCATTAGAAATACTAACAATGGCTCAGCTGTGTTGTGTGTAGCTGCTCAAGGTCCAGGACACTGGTTTTGTGTGTGCTGGTTCACAGAGACAGTTAAATGATTGTTAGTGATACAGGTTTCACCTCAGCTTTCCCTATGACGACAACTCAACATGTCTATTACTGCTGTACTTCATTACTAAGCAGCTGCTTATTATAAATGTAAGGACCAAAACCACATGTACTACACTACATTTGTATTATTCACTTGTTAAATTTGTTTCAAATATTA
>CAFUXE010000443.1:94417-108335 GCA_903364295.1 Serranus cabrilla
CCAGTGTAGCAAGCTGGGAACAAACTTACTGTCTTTTAAAGATGATATCATACCAGCGATGTTATTTACAGATGCAGCAGACCATAACAGACTGTTTTTTGGTGACCTGTTGAATTTAAGTACAATATTCATTCGTCTCCACTGGATTTATCTCAAGGGAAAACCTCTGGTCCTGGACTGCCAGGCCAGCAGGGGGTGACACCGTCAGTTGCAGAAAGAAGTCAGTTTGTATGTAGTACAACAGAAATATGACCCTACTTCTCTCTTGATATATTACCTCACTAAGCAATATAATAAAACAATATTATACAGTTTATGGTTCATCTCTAATGTCTTTCTTGCTGCATTCTTGAGACGACAGTGATGGGAGTGGTAAAACTGAACCAAAACAGTGAAGTTGCACTAAAACAATGAGCTAAAAGATGTTAAAATGCACCAGGGCCATTGTTTCAGGAAATTTTACAAATGTGACATGATGTCAAGCACCTACTGTTCTTTTTAACTGCATTTTAAAAGAAATTTAGATCTCTCCTACTTAATGATTGCATGTAATGCATGACTTATTTCAACTCATAGACAGAGAGAGCAGGTCTAATTATCTTTAGTTATTCATTTAAATTAAATTCAAGAAAATAGTTTAAAGTTTTTAGGCCTGACCACATGGGCTGATTTCCGTCCTGAATAATATATTTGAATTCATTCATTACTGGATTCTCACACATCATTTCTACAGGCTGTTGGGTACTTGTCTCAGCTGGGCGAAATGCTTCCATAACATCATGTAGATACAAACAGATTCATGCCTTTTATAGTAACTGCTGAACATTTTATGGACCTAACAGAGGTGTATTTTCTTCTCATGGACAAAGGTAAAGAATTGGCCACTGCAGAGCAGTAACACTACATCGATGACCGTCTAACACCATGATGGATAGAGGCTCAATGAACACAAACGAAGCTCTTACAAATCAGCACTTTAAGCTCAGTCTTAAGCCAACAACACTGGGTTTAAAGTTCTCCGGCTGAGCCCTCATACTTACAGCAGGAAGTGCAAAGAAGGCCACCCCAATCATGCTGAACGTGGCTGCCAACAAGCGTCCATTCCAGGTCTTGGGAACCTTATCACCATAACCAATGGTGGTGAGAGTGATCTGGTGAAAAGATTAATTAATGTCAAAGCTTGATTTGAGTGGTAAGGTACAGATTGTAGTGCAGGATGTTGATACTTTAGACCCATTTTTTATTCAGATAAGTCTTACCAGTCCCCACCAAAGAGCATCTGCATAGGTTTCAAACTCATTATTTGTATCCTTTTCCACAGAGTACACCAGAAATGAAGCCAGGATCAGACACAGGAAGCCTATGTACCACGCAGTGATGAGCTCCTGCAGGGAAAACCAATATAATGAGCATCTGGGAGTCCAAAGTAATAACGTGTCATCTAGAATGCCTTGCAAAGCAGTGATGCAACCCCTGTAAATTGGTAAAAATGGCCTCTCTGTAATAATATTGGACGTCATTATGTGAGTCGCATGCCCTCTGTGGTGAACCAAGTACTTCATAAACGTCTTTATTTCCCTCGACACATTAGACACACTTGCCCTCTCTGCCTCTCACCACATCACACACAGACACACGTACAGTTCTCCACAGCTCGTTAATACTATTTTTAAAGCTTATTTAAATAAAAGTGACAGCAAATGTGTTGCCTCACCATGACAGAATCACTTAACAGGCATGACTGGAGACAGTGAAATAGCACAGTGGAAAATAAATGTGAAGATGCTGCGTACCCTTAGGCTTCAATACAAGTGGCTCCGAAGTCTGAACCCTAAATATGTACCTGATCATCCTATTGACTAACATTTCAGCTCTTTGTGCGGCATAAGGCTCTCAAAATGTATCTAGGTACATACAGGTGATGGTATGAGAACGCTGCTGAAGAAGATATGGTGATGGTGGTTGTGACTTGATGTATTGGCAGCCTAGGGAAGAAGTTGCAAAGAAGGCAGCAGTACATCATTTTTTGCCACCCAAGGACATAATTTCCACTGGGGACAGCGGGGAACATGTCCCCCTCACTTTTCAATGTCCCTTTAGACCCTGGGTTTTGCCTCCTAGGTAACATATAGGCTGCCTTAGTTTATGGGTTTTTTTTTAGAGATGGTGTGCAGCTCGAGAGGAAAACTACAGGTATTACTCATCCTGGAAAAAGCACTTTCACTTTGTTTGCTTGTTTTGTTTTTTATTTTCAGTTAAAGGGATTTTGAAGAGGGATTATATGAGGTTTGTTGTCAAGGTTTTACTTACTGTAGATTCTTTACTTTAGAATATTTTACGACTTTACTGTCAGACATTTCTTTTTGGTTTATGCGGGGGAAGTGGAATCATTCTGTGCTCTCGTCAAGGCCACCAGACTCCACTGACATAAACGACAATTACATAGGAGTTGCTGGTCTACCACCGCCTCTGTGGGTTTGTTTGTTTGTGTTATTGTGTGACTTTGGTGTCTTAATGATTAAGTTCAGTTTTAGCAAAGTCACACAATAAGACAAACAAACTAAACAATCAGGGCAATGGTTGACTGGCAGCTCCTGTGTTCTGTGAGGTAGAATTACAGTTTTGTTGAACAGAGTCTAGTGGCTTTGACGAGAACAGCTTCAGTTCTCCGTTTTGTAAACTTAAACAGGTTTGTTTTACAGTAAGGTCTTTTGATAATGTAGTTACAGAATTTTAACATGAATTTTGTGTTATATGGTGTTAAACATGGCAAGCAAATGAAGCCAACTCTTAATCTGATTACAAAATTGAGAAATTTGTTTCAGCACAGGAGCGACCAACAGAAGAATAACAAAATGACGTCACCTTGCTGTGGGCATAAACTACCGATCCGAGCAGCTTCCAGGTTCCTCCACGACGGTCCATACGCAGCATGCGCAGGATCTGCAGGAACCTCAGACTCCTGATGGCCGAGGTGGCAAAAACATTTCCCTGAGACCCAGCTGCTAGCACGGACACCGAGGCTATCAGCACCATGATGTCTGGAGAGAGAGCAAAACACAATTATAGAGCTCTACACAAGCTGGGAAGCAGGCAGAAATATCCTTGATCAAATCAGACTGAATTAACAACACTTTACTGTGTACAATGAGGATCAATTTTCTTGTAATTTAAAAGTTGCTCCAAGTGCTAAGAAGCAACTAATGTGAAAAATTTTCATTGAGGTTTCCATGGCTACAAATTTGGTTTCAACTCGTCTTCAGCATAACCTTGAGGCAGAGGATGTGCTGAAAATCACAAGAAAGCATGAAAAAAATGGTAATCATCAACCCCTCTAGTATTTATAAAAGGAAGGAATGGAAACACACACTCAGTGGAAAGTTGTTTTGAGAGAACCGGGGATTAAGAAATGACTGAAGCTGACCCTGTTTTCTCACCTATGACACAGAAAGGCTTTCTGGCAAATTTGAGCCTCCCCCTCCATCCTCTGTACCGACAGCAGCAGCCAGCAGCCCATATCCTTACAATGTACTCCACTCCAAACACCACAATGGTCACAATTTCCTGTGGAGCAAACAAAAATGGCGACGTTAACCCAGTGACATGAACGTATGTTGTGTATAGGTTTACAGCAGATAAATCGATACCTACCAGGATGTACAAGGCACTCTCTGAGCTATTTTTGAACTCTCTGATGGTGGCAAAGACCGACAGTATGAGACAGGAGAAGACCAAGAGGAAGCTGGAACAGAAAAACAAACCAAAAAAAAAACAGTTATTGCCTTTTTCGTTCACTGTGCATACCACTGCCACTGTTATTTTATCCGAGATAACTGGCTTCACAAACCCTTTATCCCCTCTAACTTCCTGAGGTAAACGGAAATCACCGGGTGATACGTTTGAGAGTAATTGTAAATCATATAATTTCACATAATTATATATTTAGTAACAACAATACAGTTTTTTCGCCACACAGCAACATTGTTTTCATTAATTGCTGCCATTTTCCAAATGTTCAACTTTACTAGCACAGGGTTACCCCATGATGGCATTTTTCACGTAACGTTAGCTACAGTAGCTGGATGGGTAGCCCACTCATCTAATTTTAAGCTAGCAAGTTAACGTCACTTTAGCTAACGTTGCCTGCGGCTATTTTACTAGAATGAGATGACACATTGAGAACAAGCATAACTAAATGTAACGCGAAATAAAACTTCAATATACTTGTTCCCGAGTCACGTCAGATGGATTTTCACTGGCAATGAAGACTCCCATGACTCTACTTCATGATATTATCTCAGTCTGTCTTTTGTTTTTGACTTGATTGAGCTAAGTAGCTAACCGAACTGGACGTGTAAACCAATTAGATTAGCTACAGTCGCTACAATAGGTTTAAGCTAAACTAGCGTAGGTGTAAATAAACACACAATCATCCGCTATAATGTGTAACTTTAACAGAGTTAACTGTATTTAACGATGTGCACTTTACATTGTGGCAGATAAGGAACATTTTTGTATGTTGTGGTCATAGTTTGTATGATTAATAGATAAATAAATACATAAAATTGAAGATGTTGTGCTGTTGTGTCTTTACGTTAGAAGTGACAACACACCAAATGGCATATCGAAGAAACATTTAAATAAGTAACTTTGAAAGTACTTTGTTCATTACTTTCAATAAAGAGTAACTAAGAAACATGACTAGTGCTGCTTAAATTAGTTGTATGTGGTGTGGTTTTCAGATTAACCTCTAAAACATCTGCCCAATACACTTGAGACAAATTTCCAGTAATAAAAAATAACATTGCAATAACAAGCATTATGAGATACCATTAGAGGTAAACCAACCATTTATGGTATTTCCACATTCAATTCAATATTCAGCTGTGGGGACAGCTCCAATTAGACACTATAAATATTGATAACCATCTGCTCATCAATTTCTAAAGCTTAAGTGGGGACAGTTGGGGATTGAATGAATGCTCAGAGCAGCAGGACCTGTGTGATGCCTTCATTAGTGGATAAACAAACTGCATAAACAGCTGCAGCTCATTTAGGATAAGTGTATTAGTGAGTCACCAAGAGCCTGAGAGAGAATTGAAGAAAGATAAAATAAGGTAAATGTGTATTTGAACACAGATTAAATTAATCTAATGAAGTAAAAAATAAGGTTTCACATTGGAAACTTCAGGTGACCATATGTGCATGTTTTCACTCAAGTGTGCAGAAATCCAATCCCCTGTGAGTGTAGAACATGGAGTCACATCAGCTGACACTGTCGTCAACCTGCCCCTGTGTGCCTCTGATTAGACAGTATGCGTAGCGCTACACTATAACCTCTTTCTTACAGTCAACAACAAGCAGTCATTAAATATGTTTGTCATATTACTCTTTATAATGTAGGATGCATGGGAGTTAATGTCAGGGGTGATTAGATTAGGTCATACCGTAGACAAAACAGGTAGAAATATGTTCAATAGAAAAGTGATGGTAGATGGTTTAAGGCAGACTGATGTGATTCCGGAGAAAATCGATTCTGCAGCCACACCTCCAGAACACGCGTTATCAGAGACCATCAGGCAGGCGCTTTATTGGAAGGAACATAACATGTGATCTGAAGAGGCACAGCAGGGCCAGGCCTCAGGGACCTTCTTCAGAAAAGATATACTGGAAGGAATCCAAAGCAGAGCTAATGGAAAGTGCCTGCTGAAACCCAATACTGGGACAATGCAGGGTTTTAAAAGACGCAGGCACATCTAACATAGTAGAGGTATATCTTCTCAGCACAGGGTCAGGTGTTATACATTAAAGCTCACATTACACTAAAGTGATGCTATTCACCAACATACAGTATGAGATGAGTTAGGCTTCATTTGATCAGTTTTTTAATGAACATTGACCTTTACCTCATGTGTTCGGAGGGTAAAATAAAGCGGGAGATGGACAGGTGGTTTGGTGTGGTGTTATGTGGGCGTTGTACCAGAAAGTTTTAATTAAGACACAGCTAATGTGGCAAAGCTCTCTATTCAGTAGTCCATGATTCAGTAGTAATGTTCAAACCCTCACATATAAACTAACCGTTATTTTCTGCTGTCTGGCGTTGGACAAGGAGCATAAAGTTACCTGTTACAACTTGAAACAAATCAGATAAGAGCAGAGTTTGAAAGGATTGTTTACATTGAAGTATCCATGCAAGTAACATGAATAAAGACATACGTGCTCCTGTGTTGGTTGCTGAAATGAAAAGCATAATATCATAACATGATGCAAAGCGAATCACTGCAACCTTGAGAGGTCCTTCAGTATATAGTCATCGATCGAACAGGCCGGCAAAAGCATGATAACAATGAGGTAAAAGAGATGACAACACTGTGGAGCTGCTGAGTTGGGGGATTAGTCACCAGTAACACCTTTCCATCAAACTAGGTCATTTAAATAATAATTATAAATATTGATTCATGCAGCTTTAAGATTCAAAGGATTACATTAAGCTCTGATCAAATCATCCCAAATCCCAATATCAGTTTTCGGATAAGGCCATCTCTGAACCACGGGCAAGGAATGAAAAAACAAACAAACAAAAAACACACAGTTAGAGATGGAGGTCTGATTACTGGGACGCCAGACGAGTGGGATACTGTAACAATAGCTTCAAGTCTTCTCCAATACGATATGATGCTAATTATGTAGATAGTGATCCCATTTAGAAGAAAATGGATGATAAAGAAGTTTATGATTTGGGGCGTGGCTACCTTTGAGCAAAACCATGTGTATTCACAGCACTGTGTGCATCTAAACAGCAGTTTTCTGTGTTTTTGTCTCAGAACTTTGACCCTTTCACAGTGTTTTCAGTTCATGACAGTTTATTTTAAAAAGACACGCCATTAAGTTGACTGTTCAATTTTTCAGCGAAGTAACAACATACATTTAGTTTTAGCTTTAACATATTTTTAGATACACTCGTCCTTTCAAAAAACAAAGATGGCGACCGACAAACTCTGCTCAATTCTCTGCCTACAAACAGAAACCAGAACCCAGAAAGCCATACCAAAAACTTCAGATAGTGGCATTCATATGCACTTTCTATTGAACCTCGGGGGAGATTTGAACACAAATTCATCACTCTTTCAGTCAGTTCGGAGTGAATCTGGCTACACATGATTTTTCACATGATCTACCCTGGCATGCAAATTTATCTTAGCTTGTACTGTCCATCATGCTTCATCTAGCCTCATCCATCCTCATCAAGGACACTCATAAATCCTCCATTCCCTCACTGCAAAACTTTTTTTTTTTAACCAGAACTGCAGCTCACCTGATTTCCCCTTTTCCTGCTGCTGCAGTTTCTATTTGGTCGTATCTTGGCAGAAGCCACTGGCTGTTAGCCAATCAGAAAGAAGCGAAAGAGATCATTGTTATGTGAAAGTAGTAAAGTCCATGGATGAGCTGATTCGCTACAATATTCTTCATCAGAAACATAAAGACATGGCATCAAAAATCCAAATGAGCTGTGAGCACATACAGCAGGAGCTGCATCAGTTCTGCTGTTTATAGGTCAGATTGAGGTCATTCTCTCTTACATCTACAGTACATTTACATTTTTGGAGTCTCATACATCATTGATTGCAGTCAAAGCTCGCCTGGTAAAAGCGAGCACTCCATGTGCTGAGAGAGCTTTTATTACATTCTGACTTCGGTCTGTATTGTTATGATTATTGTAAACTGCTGAAAGGTGTCTGGTATATTGCAGTTACAGGCAGTATAGATTTTGTCAGTTTAAATTAACAACACTGTATTATTCATAGCAAGCTTTAGTTTTCTTCTATTCAAGGTCACTCTGCAGTCTTTTTCTGACAGGCTGCAAAACAGTTGTTTTCATACATCATCTGTATTTGCCAGGAATAGCAAAAAACACAACAAAACACAAAATTTTTTTTCTCGTTAGCACCCATATGATGCCCTAATCCTCGCCTCCATCGCCTCTTTCTGCAACAGAGGAGGTGCAAATGACGTATGCTCACTTTGTCACTGTGTCTGTCTTCCCAGTACAGAAAAATGTTGAACTAAGACAACCCTGAGATGTCTCGTGTTCCCGTCTTTTCCACTGTAGCCACGGGGCAAATTTAGGTCAGCCAGTCTAGGAGTCTTCACATCTTGTTATTTACATCACTTTGACTTGTCACATCAACTTTGTCTTTTCACCATCTGAAGAGTAACATTTTTTATGCGTACTAGAAACACACCTGTAACTAAAAGTCAATACAGAAGAGCCTTAAACCTGTTGTGTAAAAGTCTATGAAACAATGACCTTACTTGTGACGTCATTTAATACCTCAGCACACATTTTCCTAATGAGTCTATGGTCTTATTTCCTAGTGTCAGGTGTCGTTCAATACAACATGATGTTCAGTTTGTTGTTGTTCAATTATGGTCCCATTTAGAGTACAACAGATGATAAAGCAAGGTATGCTTTAGGGCGTGGCTACAATTTTCAATTTTCTCATTGAAATGTTGCTAGCATAGTGACCTGTCAATCAGAACAGAGGCATAGCAATGTGTATCCATGACACTGAGTACATTAAAATGGCAGTATACTCTGTCACCCCAGAACTTTGACCCTGTGACAGTGTGTTTCAGTTTCTAAAAAGGTTATAATTTGGTCACCAATAAATATCCTGTTGAGTGTTTGGTTATTCTAAAAGACACATTCTTATAAATATATTTTGTTTTAATTTTGTTTTTCGCTTGCCAATATCACAGTTAATGTGAATTTCAGCTACACTTTAGTAACAAAGCCACTGAAAGCATTAGCAGATAACTTAGCTCAATCCTCTCATCCACCCCAGTCACCTAAACATGTCCTTTTCAGCATTTGGTTGCACTAAACAGACACTGTAAGGAGTTGGTTGTTCATTTTGAATTACAGATGCTGGAGATACCTTGTACATAAGCTTCCATCAACACCAGCTACATCTTTTCACCCAAATATGGTCACTTCTGGTCACCCAAGGTGGCACCGTCTAAATGCCAAGTTCCAGTCTTCAAAACAGTCACCAATGGTTGACATCAGTGTGACTATGTCCAGTTCTTTAATACAGTTTATGGCTGATACAAGGTGAGTGAAATCACTTAGTCAGTTTAGTGTAACTTGCAAATCCAAAAGATATGTTTTGCTATGAGACTGCAAAAATCTGTTCTAGTATTCTTCCACTGATGTGGGAGTTGGATCTTTCTTCCAGTAACTAGCTACAGTACATGTCGTACCAACAGGACAAAGGATTCCTACTTAAATTACAGTAAAGCAGATCTCTTTTATTCCTTAAATACATTAACCACTGAAATGAAATGTTCTGGACAAAGAAGCTGGCTCGCTGCAAGTCTAATTGGACATCAGTTTATGCAACTTTCCTGACCCGACCTTGCCAAGCTCATCAGCACCTACTAATGAGGACACTTGCTGATAAAGGAGAGGGGCAGAACCTGCCTCCTGAAGCAGTCAAATAATTAGTTTCTACAGCAATGCTTCCATTTAACATCAGCAGAGTGAGGCTTCGACGGATTCATTTATACCTCTCCATCAGTGCATCTGTGGACACACAAAGCAGCTCATGGTTATGAGAGAGGTGGGGATGGAGGCATGGTCAAATACACACAAGGGCATGTTAGGCCAACACAAAGAGGGCAATACACACGTCACTTTCTCAAAAATTAATGATAGATAGACAGCTGCTTGCTATTAGGAACTAAGTAAGTTACTACTGCAATATAGATATAGGTTAAGGCAAGTACTTCAACAGCTTAAATAAAAATGTATATTAAAGCACAAAACTGCCTTTCAAATTACAGGGAGTTAACCGTTTGACCTAAAACAAAAACCTTAATTGTCAGACTGGAAATCAAAAGCAGATCGGACGTGCAGTGATTGAAATGTATTCAATGACATAACAGTCTGGAAGGCAAAACAGAGTCCAGGTACAGGCAGACAGGATACAGGCAGATAATCCAACTTTAGCTTAAATCTCTCAAATACAAAGTTTAACTTCACGCTAGTCTCTCTCACGTGGAGGTCAGACAAGCTAAACTGAAAAGACAGGGTTTAAATACTCAATCTGAATGGCACAGAATAAGAGACAGGTGAACAGAGAAAATGGCGGGAAAAGAACAGCGACTGGAAGTACCAAAAAAAGGTCATGGGCGTGGCCCTTGGTACCACTAAAACACATGGCTATATCAACAAAACAAAGTCCACAATGGTCATAACTCAAAACTGATGGTCCAAGTGGGAATCCTGATATTAGCACCATCTTTAAAATCATTTTGAGAATGGTACTATGTAATGGTACTATTTAACTTTGGCGAGCAGATACGGAACGCAGCAAAAAGTTGCTACATGCCACTTACACACCAGCAGCTATTTCACAAAGTTTCCTGATGAACAGAAAGTGTCTGGCCTTCTTGCTTTTGGATTAGTGAGTAATATTAGCTGGCTCTCTATGGCCTGTGTTGTTGCACCTGCTCGATGTTTGGCTTTGAATTTCTCTCTGAATCTATAGGGGCAATTCAACATTTTGTTGCTTTAATGTTTTAAACTAAAAGAAAACAAGTTAATTAGGATAAGTAAAAAATCCCTGTTTGGGTGAAAATGTTCACACAGGACAAGAATAGTGGTCTATGGGTTAAAGTCCCACACTAACCTCATAACTATGTGGAGTAAAGCAGCCAT
The DNA here is from genome assembly GCA_903364295.1 of Serranus cabrilla. Taxonomy (NCBI): domain Eukaryota; kingdom Metazoa; phylum Chordata; class Actinopteri; order Perciformes; family Serranidae; genus Serranus; species Serranus cabrilla. Next base: position 105,141 of record CAFUXE010000443.1, read on the forward strand.
TTATTATTAGCGTGTTTATGACACATCAGAAACAAACATAATTCAAGGGAAAATATGTTTCCTTTCAATCATAACTCACAATGCAATTTTGTTATATGGAAATGTAATTTTCCAGGAGACCAGGCTGGCACAGATAGTGATATCAATCTTCTTATCTAACTCCCTGCAAGAGAGCGAAGGCGGATATAACCCATGCTGAAATATTGCTTTCATCACTTGTACAACAATTCAATTAATTACAGCCAGGGACCAGACATAAACTACTGTTACATTTCCAAATGTATTTTGACTTTACTAATACTTTTATCCTTATGAACCAATGATAGAAGTTGTTTATGATTCTGAATCAGTCACATAGATGTTTCCACTGCTGATAAAGTCAGATACCACATGTACCATGGCACATTTACACACACAAAAATGTGACTCGAGCTCTATTTTTACACCATCGCATCTGGATGGACACCTCTTGTCCCTAATAAAAACCCACTTAGAGAGAAAATCACAATTTACTCTTGCAGTTGACAAACAGCCACAGGCAGAAACACACACATCCACTTGTTGCCAAAGACGAGAGGTCCAGACAGCATCAGTAGGATCCTGACTATTGATCAATCAGGTTGAGGGGACTGTTGTTGGGAGCAGAAAAGCCTGCATTTCCTCCTGAGCTGCAGATAAAGAACATTGATTTGCCCCGCTCAGCACAACATTGCCTACCCAGACATACTCATCACACTAAATTTAGACTGCGACGAGGAAGAGGAGAGCAAATAAGGATTTTTCACTAAGCAAATAGTGCCTGTGAAGACCATGTGCTCGCACTGTGGGACACCTCAGGGGATGTTTGAGGGAGGAGATGACTTTCTGGGGCACTCGTCTTGTGTAAATACATGCACTAGTGACCCCGCTGTCATCTTGTTCCTTATGAGCCACAGGGGTAGTTTGCATGTGGCATTCACAAATGCCATGAAGTACTAAATTAGTTTAACTGTTTTGGAAAATGAAATTTTTTTCCCCACATTGTTTACTACTGTAGTAAATTAGATTTTTATTCGGTGTGGTAAGAAATGTGTCCGCCAAGATATTGCAGTCATGTGAAGTCAAGCTTGGGTCACGAAAAAAGTACACATAGCTATGCTATGTGTTTCCATGGAGGGACGTACACTTAAGTCCCTACCAGTCAGCGTACACTTAATGTTTCTCTTGTGCTGGGAGAGAACCTACTCTGAAATAGGAGTAGCTGATGTGGCTTCGGTTGAAACAGAAATAACATCAACAGGATGTTGATAAATGTTAAAACAAAGTGTACCAGCAGCACAAATCCCAATGAGTCAGCAAAGTGACTCAGTAATGTCAAGCTTCAGTCAGTCAGTTTTATCCATAGTTGCTAACATTAGCGTTAGCCATGTGCTAACAGGTCATGAGCACACCAAGTAAGGCCGTAGCAGCAAAACCTTTGTGTATATTGAATTTAGCACGGGTGCATTATTCTGTCAACAACATGAGGAACAACATGATTAAATATTAAAATATCCTAACAGCTTTCAGGGGCTTTTTATCAAAATAGCGCTGGAACTCCATTCCATATAGCCATAACCCAACTGCAGGCTTCTTCCACTCCCATCAGACACCTCTTCTCCCAAACCAGACCACTCGATCACATCAACAGTTTGGCAGCCAGCATCTGTCTGTTCTTTTATTTCTCCCCCAGTTTGTCTTCAGCTGGCCAGCTCAGCGGAATACTGAATAACTGGAACATGTCCTCAATCTGTCTCTCTAAATCACTTAAAGAAAGTTGAGCAGAACATTTGTTTGGTTTTCCCTGATCGATCGCTTTCTGAACTCTTTGTTTGCATTCCTCTTTTTGCCGTCTTATTAGTCCATTGTTCCACTTTGGTGCAGAACTGACACATTTTGTCATCTTACAGCTGCAGAGGCTTTTCAATTTCCTCACACAGCTGGGGCTTCCTGCAAGAGGACACACAGTAATGAGGCTCTTATTGAAGCCAAATCAGTGAAGATATCAGAGCATTGATCTCTGGGAAAGGCCTAACAGGCCCGTACAGTCGCTTGGATAGATATGTATAGAAGGCCGAGCTGTAGCTATAGAGACAAGAACATGACAAATGAAAAGCCTTTTTTTTTTTGCAAACTGTCCCTCCTTGTAGGATTTGTGCGAACAAAGAACAGGGACACACTGCAACTGTTCTGACAGCAGGCTGTTGGAACAAGGCTTTGCTGTAAAAGAGGAAGAATTCACAATGTTCAAACCCAATTCTGCCTTTTACAAGAAGCTTAAGATTTAGAGCCACAGGAAGCGCCTTTTTAACAAATGTAGGACCAACGACAGAGCCGAATAGGAAGGTCGGCCTTGGTCTCAGACAGCAAAGAGAGCGATGAGAGGCAGCAAGACAGAGAGTGCTTAGGATATACGCACTCATGTTCCACATATTGATCATTCACACGTGCATTACAAACAAGAGCACGGAACAAAACACCTGCTTAACATTTCAGGAGGACACCCATCAAAAAGAAATAGCTGCCATCTCTGCATGAGAGCAGTTTGCACTTTGTCAGCTCAAGGCTGCGGTGTCACTCTGTTTGCCAAACGCTGTCTTTCGGAGCAGAGATAACTAGAAGAATGAAGGAGGATGGAAAAGATTTGACTGAAGTCAGCACATGATAGTTTTATAAATCAGCTGGGCTGGAAGTAAAAAAAAAAAGAGTTGGGAGATTAAATGAAGTGTGGTGGATATGAATAATGCATAGAACCGACAAATGGAATAGAGGCAGTCGTGGTTACTCTACGCTGCAGACTGGATGGCAGAGGCTGAACTTTTGATGAATTTGCTGTAACTGTAGTTGTGTCAGGGTGACTTATATCACCACGATCACGATTCTTCGTATGTGCTCTAACTTACAACATACTCTCCAGAGGATTTTGGTTTTTGGCAGCACACATGACCCTGTTCTAACTAGGCTGCTTGGTGTATTTGGCTCTTAGTGCTGCACAAAATGTACAAAAACATCACTGCTGCCTGCACCAGATTCAACCATGAGGTTACCTTCTAAAAGCAACATTAGTCAATGAAGAGCAAACCAAAGCCACATAAATGGTAAAGATGAGTTTTAGCAGGCTGTTATAGTATTCAGTTAATATTTCAAAAGTACCCAGAGGGCCTGAGTGTGTGTGTG
>CAFUXE010000443.1:108341-118854 GCA_903364295.1 Serranus cabrilla
AGGCTTACTTCTGGGCATCCGGCCGTCTCTGGGGAGTCGATATGCTGTGCACTGTGAATTCCTTAATGCTGTAGCGTTTCAACTCCTCACTACCAAGCATGCAGTATCAGTGAATAGAAAGGACTCAGGCATGGCTGCAGGGCAAACTACCAACAGTTTATCCGCCTTTTCATGTGGAGAATAGAGCTGGCATTTCAAATGTTCATATACTGTGATGTTTAAACTTGAAGGCCAGCACAAAACCAATGCAAGTTAAAAGAAAATGCCACTAATTTCACACATGAAGGTCAGTTTACTAGTAATATGGAGTCAGGTCTTGCAAATAGTTAGAGATGTTTGAGTGTGTCTTCAGTTAGGGTGTAACTCATCATGATACCATATTATATGGGTTATTTGAACAGTGATATGAGTTTCTGCTGATATTAAAGTCTACTATGACACATTTCTGATCGATTCAGTTCAGCAGCCTGCCATAATTATGAGATGATATCACATGCACATTTAACATAATCCTTGACATTAATATCAACTAAAAATGACCAACTAAAATATTTGACAAATTTATTATGAAATTAAAAACTATTTCTTGTTTTAATAACAAGAATTAATATAAAATATCATTTTAATTATGTTGTATAGGCGGATGTATATTGATATTTTCACTTTAAATGTATGGTATTGGATTGTTTTGATGTATTGTTACACGTGGCTTTTTCTGTACCTGCACTGTACGCAGGTTTTTAACAATGATTAAAAATAATAACCCTATTTTGTGTGCCATTGTATTGAAAGAGGTATCAAGTAATAGCATTGTGCCGAAGATCAAAATTCTGGTATCCTGACAACTGCATCAAATGAGAAAACATAAATAATGGATGACAACACATTTTAGACAGATTCTGCATTTCAGACATTATGAGGATATCTTAGCCTCTGCTGCACTGATTCTGACCATTCTTTTTTTCATTTGTTAGCCTGAACAAAAGTGTAAGAACTAGGGGCTTGTTGTCATCATGGGGGGTTGCTGCTGACCACACTAGAGGTCACAGATCACATATTATCTACAGCATCGCTGGAGTCAGACAATGACTGACTTCAACCCAGACCTCACACACAAAGACACAGCACCATGTTTCAACCACAGTTAGCGGCTGTAGAATCCAGCACGGAGTGGATCCACATCCCTGTGCAGGGCTGGACTGCAACGTTAATTAGCGAGAGTACTGACGCGGCACGGAGCTGTCCACAGACGGTGGTGCTGAATCCTACTGCTGCCGCAACACATGACAACTGCGATCAATGAAAAACAAGAGTGTGTAAAACGTGAGCACATGTCGAACATAGACTGTAGGTATGTCCTGAACCAGCTCAGACAATAAAGGCGCAATAAAACCAATCATCCAGTATGATATAGGCATGAGTTGCCGACATGAAGTTCTGCAGGTGAAGTGATACCCCTCCTATGATCGGGCTACAGCAGCTTGGCAGCATGACAGCATTTAACCCTTTAATGCGCCATCAATGTGAAAACCAGACACAAAACCCGCAAAACCCCCATGACAACTCCTCCAAAACCATGACACAGTACGGCGGTGCATCCCATAATAAAAGGCCATGATGACTGAATCAACATGCTTGGCTGAAGCAGGAACATCACTTACACATAAGCGTGGTAGATGAACGCCCATCCCCGCGGTCTTTCCAGCGCATTGTACAGGAAATTCTGTAGTTTCCGATAGCTGGCATTTTTCTTCGACGGTCTGGGTCTCCCGGCGGAGATGCTGGACCTGGGTCTGCAGAGGATGCTGCTCCGCTTGGTGCTTTCCGAACCCGCAATGAGCAGCGCCCCATCCCTGTTGGATTCAGGAGCCCCCGGGTCCAATCCAACAAACCCGACTTTGTGCTTCTTCTCTCCGGCTTGAGTTGGGTAAACCCCGCCGTTGAGAGATTTCTGCACCATTCTAAAGTCGAGACGACTCTAACGAGGAGTTGTCCGTGCCCTTGCCGCGGGGATGCATCACCGGTGCTGAGGGGTGTGTGCTGGTGGAGAATGCAGTCGGGGTCGGTCCCCCTAGAAAACCAATTGCAATAACCGTGCGAAACTGCACAGTGTATGCTTTTACCTTAGCCCCTTCCGGCCGTTTGACACACACAGCAAGGAGGGAAATGCACATGATTTTCACTCCACAGTCTAATCACGTTGGCCATCAGCAATTCAAAGGCTATCTGCAATCATTTAATGGCTCAGAAATGACTAACGCTGCAAAGTTCTTCTGATGCAATAACATCTGCTCTGGTGTGTCACTTTGGAGCAAAATAATTACAAATTATTGATTAAGAGAAGATCTATTTTTTAAAAACATATCCCGAAATAACCTGTTATCTTCCCCACCCCACTCAAACCCCAGAGGATAGCTGCAAAGGAGATGCTCATGCAATATTCATATGTGCAGATTTCCTCAGTCAGTGACACCTAAAACAATATCAAGCTATGGTTTTAAGGGTAAAGGACACATACAGTACTCTGATAGTATCTGTCAATAAAAGTGAGGCACAAAAGAAAGAAGTGGATCATCTCAGTGCTTACTCAGCTGTGCATTGGAAAGCAGTGTAGATTCATTAGCATCAAACTGATGTGAAAGAGACAAGGACTAAATAATGTATAGCAGTATGATATGTACACATCAGGGTGGCTCGTCAGTAAGGGGCGATCAAAGATCTTATGTACTGTGACGTAAAGCAAATTATAAACAAGTGGACTGAAAAAAGAGAGTACTTGAGTCAGAGGTCCTCTTCCAGTAGCACTTAGTCACAGCCTGCTGATATCAGATGTAATAATCTTCCCTTGAGTCGTGAAGGGAAAAAACTGTAGAAAAAAAGCTGTATTGTTAAACAGGAAAATTACAAGATAAATAGTCTGTATAATAAAAAATCCCAACAAGAGGGAAACCACTTCAGCTGTGTGTGTTTGCATTGTTATATTCATGCTGATCACCCAAAAACATCATCATCGTACTGTGAACATTTTATTTACTAGCTTGTTAAGATTGCATTTACAATGATAATTTTAGAAAGATTCAACAAAGATCCTTTGTACAGTTATTTTCAAGCAACAAAAAAATTGCAAATAAAGTATATACAGAAACATTAGAATAATGTAAATAAACGTGTAATCAGTGACATATTTGTTTGTCCAGCTACACCAACATGCTGCAGTCATTAGATCATTTAAACACACTTAAAACCAGATTAGATTGATTTATTACCAATGTACACTGCTTAGATTAAGAGCAAATTTTGATATAGGGATATCAGAACAATGCAAATATCTGCTGAGTCTTATATTCCAACAGACGGATGTAAATTTACAGTGGCCATGCTAGTGGTGAGGGTTGCGTAGAGGCTATTTCAACATGCTCCTTTGGAACTAGACTGCTTTTAAATAAATAAAAAGGACTAAGTGATCCGCCTAATGAATGCAGCATGTCGAGACAGATTCATGAAATGCACGTCGAACCTTTTTAACAGTCAAAAAAACATCAAGTTGTCAGTGAGGTTACGCTCAGCAAAGAGAAGCAGCTTCTCCTCGAAATGCAGTCATGAATACAAAATGTTTTATATACTATATTATCTCCATAAAAATAATCCAATTTAATTTATAGCATTACTCAGACATATCCTATCTTTTTTTTCTCTGACATTGTTACAGTTTGTATGTACAAGAAATTAAAATCCGCAGCAACTGTGTTTCAGTCCTGAAACGATCCCTTTGTTTAAAACTGCTTACAGTACTTTCTGCTAACACTGCACTCCAATGGACCGTGATCATTGTGCTTGTTTTAATACCTACAGTAAATACAATGTAAAAACCAATTTAAAATAATGTCTTAGTTAACAGAAGGCAAACCTTCAACTAGTACATTTGAATTAATATATTAATAATTTAATCTGCTGACGTGGCCGCTAATTGAGATGCGGCCTTGTATGGTTTGCTTTAGCTTCCTTTGTCCTGATTCTGATTAGCTAGCTTCTGTTCGTCTTCCCTCCGTCGCTCTCCCTGAAGATCAATGTAACACTTCCTGACGTGATCAAAGTCCACACACATATAAATAAAATACACGAGCAGTTACGTCTAAAAAATGGCATGCCATTGGTCCTTTAAATACTGTTCAATACGTAGGCTGGAATGCTTTTAGATTCTTTAATACCTGATATAGTATAAGTGAGGGATAAAAACGCTCCTTCCAGACACAATAAATAACTATCCTTCATATAGTGCAGTAATACAGTACTCACACTAAACCTACAGTAATTGCACAGTAACCACATGCAAAGGGCTGAAAGTAAGAGCAGCCCCACCCCCCATCATCCGTCTTTCCATCCGTCCCTCGATCCCTACTTCCATCTCTCTGTCTATTCTTTGACTTTCTGCGTCTATTCAGCCAGCCAACATACGCAAATACCAGGAGTTTTCAAGTATTCTACTTCACTCGGGGTCCAAACATCGCGCCCTGGGGAACACCGGCCCAAACAGAGAAAGAAAGAGACAGCTCTCTGGAGTTGCAGTCCAAGGCAAAAACGGATAACATCTGCGTTAAGGATGACAGTCAGCTATAGGTAGTTTGGTTAATCCAGTTAAAAATAAGAGCTCGGTTAGGAGCAGACGTCTTCTGTGCGAGGCCTCAAACATCCACCAGTTAAGTTGTTCATGTCAGCTTTGTGTCGACAGACAGACAAAGCAACAACACTTCTATCTGGCCAGTATATAACAGTACAGGACTAGTCTTGAGCTTCAGGCTGCATCAGTCTCACTGGAGGTGCTCCCTGGTATCTGTCATTAGTCATTTGTACAGTCTTGTTTAGCCTGTGCTGAAGACTCTAGTGGTATCCATGGTGGAGCGATCCCTGTGTAACTGGGGCAGTGGGAGGGGCAGGGGTCTTTCCACTGGGAGCGTCTCTTGGAAAGAAAGCAGTGAGACTCTTCGGTTGTTGTCATCTCTCATCATGTCTTCCTCTTTCACATTCAGCCTTTCTCTGATGAGTTCTTTGAAGTGACATCTTTTTTTTTTCTTTAGAGTTCTCCATCTGAGGGTGGCAAACACAGCTTGAAGAGCCTGTTGAAAAAGAGAAACTTGAAATGAGGAGAATCCGCCTTGTCTAACATCATAATTGGCATCATACTGACTGCAGGAGAGGTGCCTGGAAGTGGTTATGTACAATACCTTGGGAATGATGGAGGCATCTGGTCCATTACCTTAAGATTTTTAGCAGAGAGCTCAACTCTTGCCCCCTGGTAAAAGAGGAAACATGTGCTGTAAGCTCTACAATGACTACAATGCAGGGAGCTCAATTGTCTTGAATAGCTAAGAATCCAAAAACCTACAATGTCTAGAAACACTTCAAAGGCATTTGATGTATCTTCATGTAAAACACACACAACACAGATTAATATGAGGGGTCCGAGCAGCGGCACTTGCTGCTGGAGCTATAGAGCTTTCTTTCTTTTTCTCAGCTAAAAGCAGTAAAACCATAAGACCACAACAACCAAGTTCATGTTCTCACAATTATCTCAAAAAACAACTTGGTTTACAAAGATTTTAATCTTTTAATTCCTGTGCATCAATATTTTCTCATAATCCTATTCAAATTACACTATTTCAACCATGATGCCCAGTCCTATTTCCTACTAAAACCATTTGTATGGAACTAAATACATAAGTGCACCACACTTCTATCCTGGACTCAGCCGGAGCTTTACCTGTTTGCGCATTATGTCCATAGTCTGCATGATGCATCGCGGCATGAGGCCGTGGTTCCTGGCTAAGATCATCGACTGCTCCAGTGTCACATTTAGGGTACATCTGCAAAAACAAAAATATGAGAGGTCAGCGCTGTGTGTCCCTCTGTAACACACATACTAATGAGGTTGTCCGTCTGTGGACACCTGGACGTAGAAGTTAATTCAGGGCAGTGAGGCAAAGCTGTGAGGTTCAGTGGTGAATGTCATCCACTCTGCACTGTGTTAATCTTTATTCCAGCTGACAGTCTGCTGGTACTACACAAGCAGCATAATAACATTGGCGAGGTGCCGGGCTGACCTCTGCATGCCTGTACCACACATGGTGATGTGGCAGGCTCCCAGGCGGTTGCACAGCTCGGAGGACACACACAGCACGCTGACACCTGACGGGTGGCCCTGAGCACTCGGGCGCACGTTGACGTAGGACTGCATCAGTCGGCAGAGATCGTCCAGTGTGTTGAGGGGTCGCAGCAGCTGTGAGGACAAAGTGAAGATCAGGGGAGAGAGTCAGTGGTTTAATGGACTGAGAGCAACACATAACAGCACACTATGGCAAAGGTGGCCATCTTACCAAGTCATTTAATCTACTGTTAAGAGATATAATCTGTATTTTAGAAAACAAACTTGTTTCATGTGTAGTTTCTTCAGTTTTGGCAGACAAGGTGTTGAATATTAGAGTAATATCAATTAAATGAGAGAGAAATAAGTTAAAATATTGCGGAAAATTAGACAACAGGTGATGTGTCAAATAATAGGGTAATGATTTAAATAAAGAAATAAAAATAAAAAAAAAATAGTGAAAAAGTTGAATTGCTTTAATACCAAATTAAATACTGATGAATAAATCTGTACTATCAATTCAATTAGATTAAAAAAGTTAAACAAGAAAAGAAGAAACAAGTAAAATACTGCTGAATAATGCAGTAATATAAATGATAATATTAAAAAAATAATATCTAAGCAGAGTAACTGACTTGTTAAGATGGTGCACCAGCAGGGATATAGGAAAAAAAACAAACATTAAGAATAACACAAAGAGGTTCAGCTCTTTGAATTGGTCTTCTGTGACACATGGAAACCTGAGAAAAATGCTCTAGATATTCAAACTATGTTCTATTCAGTTTTAATCACTGGAATCTAGTTCAGCTACAGTCAGTTCGGGACACTAGAATTGTCTTTCTACTCTAATCATGGCCGAGGTTCAAATGGAAGCGGTTTGTAATGTTGAAGTGTTGAGGTTAGTTGGAGTTAATAGGGGAGTCTCGGAGAGCTACTGGGGGGTTTCCAGTGATGGGAACAGGACACCAGTTCATCTTACTTTTGAAATGCTTGGTTGAAGGTCTCTAACTTCAAGGCCCAGTATCTGTGCTTGCATTTATATTCAGTCACAACATTATATAAAAAATGGACTTATGTTCATAGAGAAAAGGATAAAAGTTACATGACAAAAGACCACAAAGACTGTAATGTAAACTGTAAAAGCAATGAAGGGAAATGAATCAGAATACGTGTATATTTACCTGGTCTATCTTCATCGCTGTGGTGTTTGAGTCTGTCGGGAGATTGGACTTCTCCAAATAGAAAGCCCTGTCGGGACAAAAACATATCTATTTCAGTTTAAGGTTTTCAGCCCTGACTCACTCGGTGTGAGTCATCTAGTATCTGGAGAGCTTCGCTCTATAGAATATGCAGCTGTAACTGTACATAGAACATCATTTATTGATGGTGCATTAGTCATTTCCTGGGAACTTACATGCACATACAAGAAATCACGACCATATTAATAAGCTACTGAAATACATCATTATGTTACAGGGCGTTAAACAGTAGAAAATTAATTCTCATATGCAGTTTTTTAAAATGATTTAAGAATTGAATTGCCTTTCCCAGTTTTTTTAACATATGTGAGGTTCTATTTTATACATTTAGTTTTTTAAACATATCATTCTGCAAATATAATACCTAAAAAAATAGGATGATTATGTTTATCATTAGACCGAGATGATCAAAAATCCCAGTGTTTGTAAGTGAAAACAAAACCCTGTTAGTCGTGTGGGACACAGGTTGAGATAAATGATACAGTTCTCACCTTGAAAATAGTTTAGAGCAAAGTGAAAACAGCAGCGGGAGCGAAGTTTCTGCTTGCTTACGCAACACCACAGGGTGAACTCTCCCTTTAAGGTGAAATATATCCTGAGTGCTAGTAAGTACGCCACTGGAGGGCCGTGATGCAGTGTAGCATAGCGTACCTGAGTCTGCGGTAGTAGGCCTTGACCTTCTCTAGTGAGACAGCGTTGGTGCGCTGCTGGAACTCCTCCATGGCTGCGTAGTCCTGCTGGGACACTCCCTCTGGACGCTCCAGAGCTGGATCAAACAGAAAGGAGGCAATCAGATCAACACACATGGGCACACGCTTATATAATCTCATATTTAATGGCCTGAACTTTAACCGTCACATTTTCAAACCTCGTCAGTATACTAACTTGCTCCAACATGCACATAATGTTAATATTAACTCCGAACACCAAACCTATCTGATCCATCCTGTGTGAAATCCTAACCTCAACTCTTTCTAAATATTCTTTCTAAAAGGAGGATTACCCCCAATCTCCTTACTATAGAGGATTTCCTGCCCGTATGAGGACATATGGTTCTCACAGATACGTCCACACACAAACTTCAGCATCTGCAGTATCACAATACTTCCCCCCAACATGCAGCAACGACTATCCCCCAGTAGGTGGCGGTGTTCACCCACAGACCCACCGTGCTGAATGCTGCGTTGCACACGTACATGAGAACAATATGAGCTCTCTCATTGGGTTAGTGTTCCAACTGGCACTTGTCTACGGAAAATTGATGGCTATTTGGCAGACGGGCGTGATGCATAATGCTGTCCATTCATACCAGGCCAGCTGAGACTGATGGAGAACTAGCAGGCGCATGGCAGCAAAGGAGAATGCAAAGGTAGAGTGTTTTAAATGGCCAATAATAGGCTTCAGTCTAACTTAATAAATGAAACATAAAGCTTTTAGGAAATGTGCATCTGTGGGTAGCTGCATAATGCACAAAGAGTGTTTTTAAATTATAATATTTCATGTATAGTGTGTAAAGTATGGAAGGAATTTTATCTCCTCTGCGTTCAATACAACCCTTCCTGAATTTGGCTCCAGTGATCCAAACAGTGTGATGAGCGTTTGAATGAAGCATTAAAAAATGTAAAGCACCAAAAGGCTGCAGAGAAAACTTGGTCAAACTCCTGTTTTGGCTTGTTTTTTTTGTTTGTTTGATGTTGTTGTTGTTTTTCAAACCAGATTATGTGTCATTGAAACCATGGCTGCACTATTAATCTTTAATTTATTGAAATCGCAACAGGGACTAGAGCATTATCCAAATTACAGGAGGCAAAATAATTGTTTAAGGCCAATCATGTATCAAAATATCTTTGTGAATGAAGTATTGTGATGGGAAGAAAATCACACCATAATCATGTCAATATATTTTTCAATGAAAATGGGTATGATGGTGCAAAAATTATCACAATATAAGTCAAAATGATGGCAGTAAAATATGTTTTCCAAATCGTGCAGGACTACCTCAAAATATTAATTTAAGCGTTAAAGTGAGCTTAGTTCAGAGGTCCCATATTGCAAAAAGTATTGTTAAAAGATTTCCATGTCTTTTTTTTCTTCTTTTTTTTTTCCTATAACACAGGTCTTGGTGTTACATAAATACTGCACAAGTATCAAAAAGCTCAATCCATGGAGAAATGCACACAGTCCATATTCAACTGTTCCTTTAAAAGAGCTGTCTGGACTTTTCTAAGGCTGTGATGTCAGAGCTAAACTATATATAGGTAGAAAGTGCAGCTACACTGCTGTTACAGTTACCCAGCAGCTGAAGTGCAGAAGACCCGGAGACACTGTCCAATCAGAGCAGACTGGACCTGTTCAGGAGGAGGTCTTCAACAGACAGGCACTCAAACGTCCCCACTAATATGTCCCCTTTAAAATCTTGCTTAACTAAAATTCTATTGTTTTGGTGCTCGATGGTTCATTTCAAAGGGACCCGCTTGTCACTGTTGAAGTTATACTTATTCATCGACACCCCGGGCTTTCTGTCCCAGTCTGCCCAGTCTTACCTCTGGTGAAGAGGACGGTGTGGAGCTTCAGGCTGCCTCCATTCTGCAGCCGGCTGGGCAGCTCACTGAAGTGACAGCTGTCCAGGTACAGGGTGACCCTCAGGGCCTGCCGGCTGCCCTCCACCTGGTAACACACGGGTGTGTCTGCAATAAATATTCACAGAGAGGAGAGATGTTAACAGCACGGCACTGTTAGTGGTGTGGCTGTCTGAGCCCGTTAACAAATGAAAATGTGTGAGTATGAAGGGCTTTGAAGTTCGTGTGACCTTTAAGTGCCCTTTGATATTTTGTTATAGATGTCTATGGGATGAATTATAACACAATAGCAGTATGAAATAATGAGGTTTCACAGTGAACAGAGAAGACACCCGTTTGTCAGAAGCTGCTGTTACAGCACAGCTGCATTAGTGAGCATCATCAATCATTTCAGATCATGATTTTGTGTTTTCACCGAGCAGGATTTCATAAAACGACAGTATCAGAAACTCCATCCTGCCAGAACGGAAAGTGGAAAACTCACTGTGTCTCCAGCATTGCCTTAGTTTCAGTTTGACACTGCCACATGGTCCACA
>CAFUXE010000443.1:130478-155757 GCA_903364295.1 Serranus cabrilla
GAGGAGAGGAGAGGAGAGGAGAGGAGAGGAAAAACAACACGTTTGCACTCGGTGAATGAAACAGACTTCAATCTCAGACAATTATATCTACCCCAGATGTTCAAAACCCTGTGAAGTAACATGGTTGTCTGTTCTCGATTTAGACCCGATGAAAAACAACTTCTTAAAGGGCACTTATGCAACTGATATGCACAGCGAGAGCAGGATGCAAAACTGTTTACTCGGGGTGAATGCCAAACTAAGCTGCAATAACCCGAGACATCCCAAAACTGTAGACGGATCAAGTTCTTGCAATGAACTCGGGGTGTGTACTGTTAGTACACAGTGAGGACGTTTTATGTTTATTCTACACAGTCTTTGAAAATCCAGGGCCCATGGTGCTGGAGGAGGAAAGTTTGCATTAGCTCATGTAATAAGACAAGTTCATTAATTCTGTTTCTACTAACTAAGGACTAGCAACTGTCACGAGAGAAAACAACATGTTCATCGCTGCTGGCTGGTCGAGCCGGCAAAACACTGAAAAGCAGCAGAGTGGAACATCTCGTCAGTGCAACTGTGAGGCAGATGTGTGACTTGCAGCTGCTGCAGAGAGGAAGGATGAGGACGAGGAACACAGACAGCAAAGCTACATACTGAGCCTGTGCAGCGCTTTAAGGGTCATGTTTAAGCACTTTTTAAGCACTTTCACTGCACCTAAAGCAATAATTTCCAGACTTTAAATGTATTTTTTATCTGATCTAAATTGTTCCTATCAATGCAAACTGTCAAAATCAGAATGAATTTATACCCACAGCAATCAATGTATATTGACACTTTTCAATTGACCATTTTTACATGTTTGCATAACAGCAGGTACAGAAACATCAAAAAGGATCAAAGAGACAAACGAAGGTTCATGGCAACTCAGCTCTACATCTGGTGTGAGACCCAGGAGACAACAAACTAAATGAATATAGGATTGTTTGATTTTAAATAGATTTTTTAAATCAAACATCAAACTGCATTTTTCAAGCACTGTGATGTAATTCCTACACATTTCCTGTGTGTGAGCCCCGTGTCTTACATTTTTATTTTCAGCAGCCGACTCTCAATTAATATCCAGCTGCGTCATGATGAAGTCAAGCTTAATAAGAAGAAGAAGTCTGTATATCTAAAGCATTTCTTAACGTTTTGCCCTCTTCTTGAAATCACTCTGTGGCGACATTACATTCCATTTCAGATCTCTCTCTCTCTTTCTCTCCCCTTTGACCTCTGCAGCAGCCGCCTTGAGTGAATGACACACATTCCTGCGCTGCCTCGAGGCTCCGTCTTTGCTGACATCATTGGTTCTCTTCTCATGTCAATAACATGGGTATGGCCTGGGGCTAATGGAGTCTTAATGGCAAACCACTCATCTAATTTACTATGGGAATCCTTGTTGAGACCTTATGGCTACTGTGGGAGGCTGGGGCTGACATTCCCTTCTCTGTGCTGCGGGATTTAAATGCTCAAGGAGGGTAATTAGTCAAAATGATCACTGAGCTGGTGTTAAGTGGGTTAAGCTGAAGGGGATGGATCTCAGTGAAGCTTAGTTTAAGCGGTGGATATGTGTCAGAGTTTGTTCAAATCTTTCTGGATGGAGGTGTGTGTGTGTGTGTGTGTGTGTCCTCTACCTTGGTCAGGGTCCAGGCCAAACAGGGAGTTCTTGCGCCCAAAGCGGATGCTGAAAGTCCTGCCAGCAGTGGTGGTGCTCTTGGGGTAAGAGACCTGCATGAAGTTGATGTGGCAGTTGGTAGGAACAAAGTCCATGCAGCCCAGCGAGTGAGGTCGAACCCCGGCCTGCCTGAAGGAGGGCCACGCCTTGTTCCTCAGCTCCAGAGCAAACTGAGTGAAAACAGGACGCAGGTTTTAGTTCTGTGAAAGCACAAGCTGCAAGACTGGCAGCTCTAATATTAGTGTGTGTGTGTAAAATACAATGATTTCCTGTTTCGCCATCAAGGTAGAGTTGCTGACGAGGGAAAACACACGACAACGGCCCAAAACATTTCCATTAGGAGAAATGGGCCACAGCTTCAGAAACGATGCCAATTCAAAAGCACTTACAAAAATCCAATACAAATACAACAATCGAAGTGTGCTACAAAGGGAAAAAACATGCTGCAGAAAGCCAAAACAAAGACACGAATAATGCAAAACCACAAACAGCAGCACAAAATGGTACACGTCCTTTTTTATATCTGGCCTATTTACTCCACTTCTCTTCCTGCTCCCAGACAGGAAAGAAAATGGATTCTGTAATGTAATATTCTTCGACCGCCCATCAGTTGAACAGACTTCTTGCTGTCTTGAGTAACACGAAAACAGATTAAAGTTAAGGACAAGAGCTTGTGTCTAAGTATTATTATAAATTGCCTTATTGCATCATATAAGTGTATACAGATGAGCTGTATGCCCATGTGGTGGTATAGTTTAGTACCTGCTGATAGCTGCTGATTCTCCGTCCGATGCTCCCCAGCTTGGTTTCACAGATTTGCCTGAACTCGAACTGCGGCATGGTAACGACTCGGTCACTCTGGGAGATGAGCTGGCTGCAGTTACGGACAAAGAGGCTGTCATCACCAGAAAACGCCTCCAGGATCTGCAGAGTCGACAAGAAACATTAGTATAGATGGATCGCTCCGACAATAAAAGTTTAGAAACCTGATTTAGTTGATTACAATCAGAGTAAAAATAGCATTCCTAGCAGCAGCAGCGAGTGTTTTTCATTTAACTAAACATTCATCTGTCCAACACTAACAACTGAAACCACTTCTGAGGCCAAACAGCCCTCTGTTGTTCTCAGATCCTGTCATAATAGTGAAAGTTGAACAAATAGTAGTAACCTACAAACTGGTGAACAGTCAGAGGACACATGAGATGTGACATTTTGGTAGCTGAGAGCTGCTAAACAAAATAAAAGGCATTATACGACATTTAGCTAAACATGAATGAAATCATAACTTATAGCCCTGTGGTGCATTTTTTTACTCATACTACAGGATTTTCTGGACGATTTATCCCTGATTTATAGTAATTTCTTTAACTTTATTTCATTCCCCCATTTCTACCTTAGCAGTGAGACTGAAGCAGCCTTTGGGCTCCACCATCTTCTCCAGGACGTGGCTCTTGATCCCTGCGGTGCTGACGTATTCGTAGACGACGCCGTGCTCCAGATGGACGTTATCGACCGTCATACTGACGAGGGGCAGCTCATCAGAGAGGGAAAGTCTGGCCAGCCGGTGGTCTGTGGAGCACAACTGTCAGTATATAAACTCTGCACGCATTCAGAAGTGATTCTATTTATTTAACGCGATCATTTATACACAACATGATGACTGTTGATCTGTGCCATTTAAAAAACTTTTGTGAGTTTAGAAAAACAAAACAAAAAGAGAAGTATTTCTTCCAGAGTTGGAGTCATGACCTGAAATGTTATTGGCACATAAAAACCTCCAAAGCTTTGACAGACAAATACTGATATTATAAATCCATTTAGTGATGGCACATGCAGAGGTACACAGCGTACTCTCCCTGCTGCACTGAGAGAAAAAATCTCCTATTGTTCGTACACTGACACAGTGTTACTAGATGACGTCCTGCAACTGTAACTACTAACTAACTGTCGCATGTGTGTGTTTTTCCATATTTAGGGCAAAATGATGTACTGCTGTGGCCACTTTTTCCTGTCACGGTGGCGATGACCGAATTCAAAGGTCATCTGGAAACAGCACTTCAGGCTTTAACATAATGTTCTGATGTAATGTTTTTGGCAGCAACAGTATATTTTAAACATCTAGCCTGTAATTACATATACAGCAAGGTAAAGTTATAGTTATATAAGTATAACTATACATTGTAGTAACTTAGTAATTATATAGCTATGATATCTAAAACTAAAGTAAAAATTAAAACTAGATGTTGAAAACAATTTAGTTAACTGGAATAAAATGAACAACCAGAATTTAGAACAACTACTGTAACTGAAACAATATTGCACACTTTCAAAGCTAATTAAAATAAAAGAGTAAATTATGTAATGTAGTTAATTTGTCAACACAACAAGCAAGAAGAGACATATGGTGCTTATGTTTATTGAGGGATGTCTGAAACTTCTTTAATCTAGTCCCTGACAAATAATAATTATAAAAACGTATAAAAACTAAACAAAAACTAACATCTTTAAAAAAACAACAAAAAAAACCCCAATACAAAAGCTTACTGACGAGCCAGGAAATGACTCGCTGTTGTGTCCACGTCGCATCAAATTTATGCAATAATTATAACTGTGATGCTGAATGAATCAGAATTGACTCCTTGAAGATTTTGAGGAAAATGTAAAGAAACCCCTGTTTCACCTGTTCCGTTGGTGCCGTTCTCCTCCTCGTGGTCCGAGCCGTTTTCCACTGGATACGGACTGAAAGGACTCTCCTCCTTGTCACCTGCACCTCTTTCTCTTTGGAGCTCTTCCACATCCTCAAATGCACGATACACCCACTGACACTGAGGGAGACATAACATATTATTTGAATGTGCTAATAAAGCGGTATTTAATTTAAAATGAATAACTGGGATAAAGGTGAGATAAAGCATGTACAGTACCAATATATGTGCGTTTTTAAACACAGAGCTGTAAATGTGACTGCAGGTTATACACACAATCTGAAGGAAAGAATCTGAAGTATTCCTACGTGGCCTGCAGACACTTTTCACCTGACAAGGTAATCAGATTTGATTGCACCGCCTCGAAACACGGCAGTGCAGTCAGCCACATCAACGACCTCCTTGTAATTTATCCTGCTGTTAAACCAACCGGCAAACATTTACTGGAAAAAGCCCAAAACAAGGCTGCTCAGCTGAGCCTGTTCAGGGGGATTTGCGAGAAGAGTAGGCCAGTCTAAATAAAACAAAACAATGTGTTTGACACAGAAAGGAGCACATCCTACTCTGACTGTGAAAAACTGCCTGGAGATACTGGCTGTTGATGTAAGGATGTCCAAACAATCAGACACGGGCTTTGCAGTTTGAAAGTTAGCCATGAGGAATGGAGTGTAAATACTAGTAACTTTGCCATTGTTACTATAAAACAGAATTAAACTGAAACTATCTCGGCAGCTGGGAATAAAACAACATTAAAGCAGGTTGTTTATTTGTCACTGTGAGCTACCTTTTTCTCTCCGGGCAGGATTGAATGTTGAGCGGAAAAATGTTCAACTCTCACTACAAGTGGCCTGCAGCGACAAAGTGTCAGCCAGTAATTTATGCTTGAGATCACTAGGCCACCCACTGTTGGAGCCAAGAATGCGGATGAAATGAAGAAACATGTGGTATGACACCACACTGGTGTCACACGGAGTTAAAGATTTTAGTGTGTTGCAAAAGGCAAGGAAATTCTTAGAGTTTTTAATTTCTGTTGCTGTTGGTAATCGTAACTTTAACGAATGCTAATGCTGTTTTATGTACCGTCTCAGAGCTGGAATGTCTGGGTCACTAAGGTTGTCTGGTCTATTAGCTCATCAAATGTGAATTTAGTGATCTGTCCCACATGGTTCAATGAACTCCTAAATTACCTTCCAAGCCTAACAGCTGATAGTGATCATGCTACCTTGTGGCATTACTTAGTTTGTAGTGTAAATAAAACACTTGAGGAGCGCCCTGGTACAGTGAGAGCCACAACAACACACACAAGGACTGTTAAACCTCACTGAGACAGTCACAGGTTGCATTTCTTTGCAGATATTCTCAATTAAAACCCTACTTTCACGACGGAGCTGCTTTGATGAAGAAAAGTGTGCGTGTTTATATTTGTTAATGTGTCTCCTCACGGCTTGGGGAGGCTCCTGGTGTGTCTGCTGCGCTGTGAAGTGCTCCAGGACCTCTTGGTAGTCACTGCGGTTGACGTTGTTGCCGTTGACCTTCAGGATGACCTGGCCGGGCTGAAGACCCGCCCCCGCCGCCTCCCAGCCTGCCATGTGTGAAAAACAGGATCAGAGGTCAAAGAGGCCAAAGTGGTTAAGTACAGTAGCTGCATATGACACATCGGGCTATTATGAAAACATCGGAGTCGAAGTCGGGAAAAGGAGGAGGAGGCCACACAAGTGTCTAGGAAGTGAACACGTGCTCATTTTTAGGTTCATACTTGTATTTTATTTCTCCTAGAACACGTTAATATGCTCATTACTTTGTCTGACATGCTGTTTTAGCGTTTATGATCTGAGTAGCAACCTCTGGACCTGAAAAGTGAAGCCAATGTGGACTTGCATAACCTGCATTCTTTCTAATGGCCAGCAGGAGGCGACTCCACTCGTTGCAAAGAAAGAGTCAGTTTGTATGAAAGTCAATAAGAAAATGATAAAACATGGCTACAACCATAAAGCATGATGTGGGCGGCCAAATGCCAAACCTGAGTCTTTAAAACAGTCCACAAACCAGTGGGTGAAGTCATGGTATGTTCACAAGCAGTAAAAAAAAGTTCGCAATTTGTCCACTTTAAATAAAAGTGCATGAGTTCATTTTCTATAAAAATCTTGTTTTGGACTCGATTCCCATATGTGTACATAACCTTGCCTCTTTTGTTCCTCCAGGAAAATAGAAAATTACTCGGTTCAATGCCATAACACGCTGTCTCAAGCTACTAATGGCTTTACAGCCTGGAAGTCCAATCAACACCTCCATCATCTTCCTCTCCGACCTAAAAATACCAGCGCTGGCATCAGTCCCACCCAGGGTGCCAGCAATTACCTAACTCTGGGACTACTTGACCCATGCATGGATAGCACACAGGGGGACTGATTTAGGAACAGAAAAAAACAACAACTGGAGACTCTGAATATGAGCTGGGAAAAAACTGCTTCTCATACACCAGAGCCAGAAGTGATACAAGACACCAGGAAAGAGAGAAAAGGAGAGGGAGAGTGAGGATGGAGGGGAAAGGAGAGAAAGCCGAGAAGTCCCCCTGCCATAATAAAGCAAACTAAACCCAGAGGATCACATTCTGTGGTTGCACAAACCTGTGGCTCGACTATTCGCTGTTTTTCTGTGTGTCCTCTCATACCCCTGTCTGGTTTACACATTTGGACTCATCCCCCTTTCAACTTGTCGTAAATCTCTCAAACGTTTCTATTTTGAGTGAGTCAAGCATCTGCTAAGGAGGTTGTAAGGACAGAGCAGGAGGAATGACAAGGTAAAACAAAAAGTGTTTTTCAGTCACCTTTTACACTTTTAGCTCTGATCACAGAGCAGAGTGTGTGTGTGTTATTAAAGCAGAGTTTAGTCTATTAGGGGTCTGAACCCTGTCAGCAGGCTGTCTGGCTGACAGGTGGCCATAAACCTAATAGAGGCTCACTAAAAGCAGAAAGTAACAGGTGGTTAGAGGCTAGAGTTACCTCATCTTTCCTTCAAATTCACACAGAATTATTTGTCTTTCTGACACTGTAAACACTCTCAAAGCTTTTACTGGCACAGATCCTACAATAACGAGGTCAAATTCCTATAAATCTGTTCACAGATCTCCAGTGTAGGGGTCACAACCCAAATACATGTCTGTTGTAACTGGATTCAAGAAAAAATAATTTAGTTAGATCTTTGTGGAAGCTGTGAACCGTAAAGCCACTCAACAGGTGATGTTTACATTTCACATACAGTACAAACAGATGGGATCCTTTTGCCTTTGAAAACTATATTATAAACTGTGTCTTTTCTTCTGACTCATCAGGTCTAATTCTCTCTCTCTTACACAATGTTTCACATATCTTACTATGTGAGCTCAGCAAACCTTTTTTTTCTTTTTTACTTTATAATCTCAGAGAGGTTTTTTTTAAATTTGTGTTTTTCCCTCTTAAATTTGTGAGTTGTTTCTCTCAAATGTGTTTTTTCTCGTAAGTACGACTTTAATCTAGAAAATCAAAACGTTTTTTTTCACAGAATACTGCCCCCCCTCCTCCCCCTGCTCCTTTTTAAACCTTCAATGACCCTAATACGCTGTTGTACATTACAGCTAAGAAGAAAAAATATTTCTTAAATCTTGATGTGAATTGCTCCTTTACGTTAGTCCTCATCCTGCTTGGTATTCTCCATGTGAAACTAGCAGAAGTACTGAAAATCATTTACAATCCCTGAAAAAAGTCACGTCTGTGGTGATCACATTGGCTTCAGGGGTCAATCCAATTAAGTCCCTCACCTTTCCTAACAGCGTGGACATGAGGCGGGGCAGAGCCACAGAGTCTGAAGGAGAGGCTGTCTGTGTGGTCAGGGATCTTCACAATCCTGGATGAGAGAAAGAAACAGTCAGACCATGTGCCCTATGCATATGTCTGAGTTTTAGTGTGTGTGTGTGTGTGTGTGTTCCCTCACTCCTTGGCCTTTGTGGCAACCAGCAGCCGCAGGGAGCGTCGTATGCAGAAGGACTGGCTGATCATGGTTTCCACCTCGGAGAAGGGCCTGAGGAACAGCAGGTCCTCGTTGATGGTGTAGATCTTCCTGCCCACCTGTAGGCCGGCCATCTGCACGGACAGACGCACAGACAGGAGACAGAATGCTGTTATTTTTAGCTTGTTTCGGCTCCTTCTGAAGCCAGTTTCAGGTGAGAACTGCAATCATGAATTATCCCCCTAGTGTCACAGTGAGACTGTGTGCAGGATTTGGCTCAGAGAAAGTAGGATTTACCTCACTGACTAGTGTGTATTACCCAGAATCAAGTCACTGATCAGTGCACGTGCCTCCAAGGAGCAGAAAACAAAACATAACAGAGAAAATCAGTGTGTACTGTTCAATATTTTCACAGCCTGTTCAGTCTTGCCATGTCTTTTCCAGCATATGAACGGGCTTTTTATGGAGAGGGAGCATATCGAGATTAGCTGCTAGATATGATTAAGCTGCATGATATTTACACCTGAATCTCCTTCCTGCTGCCTGTTGGATTTGCACGGTTATGCACATGTGAATACAAAGATACACTTCACTTATATTTTCCTCTTGATGTTGCCTCATGTTTCTGCCTATGACCAGCAGTGGTTCAAGCTATCGGATTTAGCCTTATGCAGTCTGATCGGTCACAGTGCATGTAAGTACACGG
Organism: Serranus cabrilla; assembly: GCA_903364295.1. Taxonomy (NCBI): domain Eukaryota; kingdom Metazoa; phylum Chordata; class Actinopteri; order Perciformes; family Serranidae; genus Serranus; species Serranus cabrilla. The sequence continues at coordinate 139,567 of CAFUXE010000443.1, forward strand.
ACATACAATACCAGCTGCACGCACGGATAAACATTCTTTGCAAAGTCAGCTTCTAAAATCCACTTATCAAATGACAGCACTGCAGCGTCATTAAATGCAGTCATGTTGCACATCTTCAGTCACGTTGTGAGAATAATGCTGCCTCTGTGTGTTCGCAGTGTGAGTCCAGTGTCCTGGGCACAGATCCGGTGGGGTGGCCTTGGCTGAGCCGGGGCCCCGAATCTGGATAACGGCCCGGGATGGATGTAGGAACGAGCGGGAGGAGCCACGGCAGTCTGAATGTGGAAGGATGTATGTGTGCGTGTGATTATCCAGCATGGGTGCTCGTCTGCACGTGACTTTCTATAATAGTATCATATAGAGAAAGAGCTCTGTGTGTGAGTTAGTGTCTCTCAGCCCTTTTCAGAACCCCATGGGAATCAGCTGAGCTTCATTCACCGTGCTGGCACACGGGCTGGGTCACAACTACCAATCCTGTTATTGTGGGGAATGAGGGACATGGGGGATGAATAACAGAATAAGAGGGGGAGAGAGAAATGGAGAAAAAGGCTGTAAGAGGGAGCAGAGGAGTGAGGGTTTAGTGTGGTGGAAGCAAAAAGAAAGATTATCCAGAAAGTGACTTAGTGGAAGAGCCATGTGGGAAAGAACAGCGGTGAGTAAAATAACAGAAAAGCGATGAGGAAACTTGAACTCCAGGGACACGAGATGGTGAAATGAAATGTTGGGGAGCAAGGAAAGGGTTTTCACATCTCTGGACCTGTGGGGAAGGAAGACGCCATGAACAAAAAGGGCGCTGTCCTGTGTTTTAGAGCAGGACGATGCTGGAAAGATTGTATAATCAGTACGCAGATTTGGTTGCAAGTCAGATTTGGCCGAAGTCATCTGTCATCTGTCCAACAAGAATTGGCTGACATTAAGCAAAAGTGAAATCCCAGAAAAAGAAGGAAAAATAGTCGAAGTCTGTCGCTGCTGACAGAGTAGCCACAGATATAAAAAATTCCATTCTTAACTTCTTCCGATGTTTAATATGAAGAAGCTTCCAAATAAAGAAAGGAATAGATTTGTGGAGCTCCAACTGAGGAATTCATAATGACAAAACAGGACAAACAGGACATGGAAGGAATCACCTGTGACAACTATACCAAGACACCTCTCTGAACAATACAATAAATTAACATAGACATGCTACAGGACAAATGTATTTATGAATCTATTATTTATTTATTTTATGTTTTATGTTTCTTATTTTTTCCTCATTAGCATTTTACACTGGATTTAAGTTTGATTTTTTTGTGATTGTCTTAGCTTTACTTCCTTTTTAAAAAAAATGATATATATTATATAAATAATATTGTTATTAATTAAAAAAAAAAATTTTAAAAAGCAGAGGAATTGTGAAATGACAGTATAAGCTCCTAAAGCTTTAATTTAAACACATTTTTAACACATTTCTTTAAAATGTTTCACCATGTCAAACTCTGCATTTTAAAACCGCTCTCCAAGAGTGAAACGGCGTGTGTGTATTTTGTGGAGATGATGTGAGCGAGCGTGTCTAATGGCTCTACAGCCAATCAGAAAGAAGTCCTCCCAAAGCGAAACAGTCAGACTGACAGCAGCCGTCAAAACAGTAGACAGCCATTACCTACTGGAACTAACGCCCGGGGGCAGGAAGGAGATGCAGCGTGTGTGTTTGTGTGCTGTATGAGTGTGTGTGTGTTTGCTGGCCATTACCTCAGCATGTGAGCCCCTGGTGACAGATTTCACCACAATGGCCTTGTTTTTCTCCTCGATCTCAAAGCCGTAGTCCTCTTCCTCAGGGTGAATCTAGCACAGAGAAAGCCACCTAATTAATCCCACATTTACACCATAGACTGACTGGAACGTCTTTCACCGGTTTGTCATGACACACAATATAAATCCATATTTGTCTGGTACATTGGACTCTTTATTTAGAAGCATGCTCTTTGTGTAAAGGGTAATGTGTTTGTATTTTGCTGCTGTGACTCCATTTCTCCTGTCAAAAAGGTGATCGATGGCGCTCTTTCTGGGTGGTCGTCTAAACATACTATCCACACATTATCGCGCTTTCAGTCTCACAGATTTGCATGTCAGGTGTCTCCTGATGTCTCTCTGCCTCTCAAATTCTCTCCCCCATCGGGGCGAGGCTTAGCTAGGCGCTGTCATCGCCCAACACATTAGCCAGCTTCCATTAGGTAAGCTGCCGGGGCCATCTTCCTGCTGCATGGCCCTGATAAGATGCAGATCTCTGCTGTTACATCAGAGGAGATGGCTGTGGTAAATAAAGAGTTCCTGCACTTCACTTCCATAATAGCCATAAGTGAGGATTAGTTCAGCTAATCAAGGGAAAAAAGCCTTTTCCACTTCTTGTGGAAGGGCAGATAGCGTGCCTACTTCCCACTCCGATACGAGAAGTGATGCTTGTAGGTTTCCCCAAAGATAATGGACTTTACTAAACAGTTCTCTTTCTGTTGAGCCTCTGGAAACTGCTGCCGGCTGGTGCCAAAACAGCGTACACTGACCTAATTTTACGTGCCAAATAAATATGCGTCAGTTTTATTTATATTCTTACTGTAACAGTACATAATTTGTCCTTAGTTTAAAGCAAACATGAGATGCTATATTACTATACTATATATATCATATCAAAGATTTATAGCTTTTAATCAGGATTTTATAAAAAAAATAATCTGTCCATTGGAAAAGACGGGAGATCTGAATGTCACCGAAGGTAAATAAAGATAAAGGGAAATTAAGACAGAAATACTGTTTCCGTCTTAATGTAAGCTGTACAAACAGCTTAGCATGCATTCTATAGATTATGTACACAGAATATACAACCAAGGAAACCTTGAACAAACTGTTTTCTGGTTATTTTTGATAAAATATCACTGAAGCAAACTCTCTTTTTATTCAATAAATGTATTTTAAGGGTCATTTTACTGTCAGATGTCAAGAGTCTCTGTCCATTCATTGGAATGGACATAAAAAACACATGATTACGTATTTTAATCAAATTAGTTTGATTGCTTATTATTTAAGTGATAAATTAGAGCAGAAATCCACCATTACAATAATTGTTTTGTATTAAGAAAATAATGGGTTGTGAATGGGTTAAAGATGCTTTCATCCATTCTGCACCTGTGGTTAAAATAGCCAAATCAGATCTAAGTAGTGGGTAAACATCTCACAACTCCTTTTTTCCCCTTTTGGAGGTCATCCTCTTCACTCTAGTGAGGATAGTTAAATGTCAACATATAACTAAGGATAAAAAAGATGAAGGAATGTAAATATGCAATATGCTCTACCTTGTTAGATAAGGGAACTAAACCGCAAAATGTTGGTATCCACGCCTGAAATGCCATGACAAGTCAGAAGTCCTGATTAGTTAGCAATGTTAACGGTTTCATAGCAGAAGAATCATTAAAAACTGTGTTCCCGAGCACTCACAGGGTCCTGCTCCACTGCAGTGAACCTTCAAAGGAGGACGGGTTTACAGTATATCTGACTGCACCCAGGCAGTACACATGACAGCCACAAGACAAGACTCATTAGATGCATACTGATCGGAGCACATTCAAAGGTGTTTATTGTCATCAAAGCAGTCCCCGCTCCCATGGGGACAAGAGGGGGGTGCTTCTGCGTGTATAGTGATGTTAATTACATCTAGCTGTGGAGATCAGACACACACGCACAGCTCCAAACAAACTGGCGCGAAGGCTATAATAGATGCTAGTATGTCAGTTCAATTACCTATACAGTACAATACGGTCCTGTTATATCATCTCTGTGTACACACACATAAAGTATCCTGCATGTGTGTGTACAGCTGCATGAAAGATGGACATATTCAGATAAATGTGGAGAGGATTTATGATTCACTGTTTTCTTTTATTTCGTTTTTTATGATTATTTCTGAAGTGGGTAATACTGTTTCTTACAATGTATTGAATTAAAATATCTTTGTTCTATTTTATGTATGTTTGCTTTGGCGAAAAAAAAATATTTCTGTAGAAAACAGTGAAATGTCGTCACTCTGGATGTGAACATGACAGTAAATATCTGTAACAGTGTAAACAGAACCAGTCAAAAGTCAGGTTTATATTTATTTTTAATATTTTTAACATTTCAGATGCTGAAGGCATCACAACTATGAAAGAAAAGTGTTAAACAAACCGGAATATATTTTAGATTTTAGATTCTTGAATTAGCCACTTTTTGCTTTGATGTCATTCTCTCTGAGTGGTTTTCATTAACAGGTGCACCTCGTTGAGAGTTAATTAGTGGAATTTATTTCCTTCTTAATTTGCTTGTCTACTTGAAGAATCATCAAAACATATTTTGATTTGACATTTTTTTGGTTAACTACAAAATTGCATGTGTTCTATTTTTTAATATTAATCTACAATGTAGAGAACAAAATAAAAATAAAAACCATACAATGAGAAGGTGTGTGCAAACTGTTGACTGGTTCTGTATGTGTGGTAATGTGTGTGTTTAGGTGCATGTCTGGCTCACCACCAGGGACTTGGCAAGGATGTTTTCAATGAGTTTGAAGTCATTGCGCTGGAGCTGCTTGCTCTTGGTGCTGGTTCCCTCCATTTCCTCGTCCGCATAGAAACGGAAGAACTGAGACTCGTCTTTGAACTCGCTCTTCTCTAAGACTGTGGAGAAAAACACACACAGCATGGAATAAGGAAGCTGCTGCAGAGACAAATATCAAAGGGTTACATCACCGTTAAAAATGCTTCACACAAGAGGTAAAGTGGTGCCAAAAGGCCTCTGGCTTTAGCTTTGACCATACACTGTTACTTGTCCATTAATAATAAAAGTGTGTTTGGCTCATACTGGCTAAATTGATGGTCTTGTTGCAGAAATAGACCTTGTAAATGTGACGTGATGCTACGAGCACCTTTTGCAAGTGATTTGCAACTTCAAAGACCTGCACAGATATACGAGTCGTGCCTAAGAAGCTGCCACTTAATGTGTGGACTTCTTCACACAAACAAGCTAATTAGCTCATTAGCTAATGATGCTAGCATGAACATCTGGAGCCAAAGAACATCTGGGCTGCAGCCAGCTCAGGACAGGGCTCGCAGGATTCTCCAGAGGACACAACAATCAGTTTACCGTGTGTTTGGAAATCCCTCTGTTGAGATGAGCCTCACTTCAACACATGGGGCACTTCTAACAGGTGAGGACCACATCACAGATGCTTCTCCAGTTACAGCAGTTTTTTGATTTTTTGAGTTTGAAACAAACCACACTACATTCATCCTCCTGTAGAATTGTTTTGGCTTCTCTGTTAAAGTATGTGAGCATTTTTTTGTGCTCAACGATGGTTTTATTGAATACATTTTGCTGCTGTTAGTTCTGTCAAACACTGAATTAAAGAAAGCGGTAAAACATGCTATTGTTCAGCTGTTGTTTTCCACTGTTTGTTTAGAGTCAAAGCACAAGCAATTGAATAAAGCCATGATGTGGGCAGATTTTGTGGTTTGACATTAAGAAAATTTCCATCTCGCTTGTGTAACACCCAGATATGTGATAGGCAAAGGTCCAAAGAGCAGAAAAAAATATATGGAGTGACTGCATCTACGCATGCCAAGCACAAAGTACCATCACGCTCTGAACATATACCACCCTCATATATGATATTGCTTTTTGTTTGTTTATTTGGTGGAACTTACAAGAGGCAATCATTCTTCCTCTCTGGCGCACACATAGGGCTCAATATTAAGCTTTTTCATGGCTGTGGGGAGTGACTTGGAGGTCCTGCCTCAAGAAAATTGAAGATGTTTGACTGCAAACTGAAATTTCACACCATTTTTAACCATCAGTATCACACACAGTGCAAGCCAATATCTTAAGGCACACCTGTATTGATATCGGTGCAAAATAGCCTCTATAACACGTGTTATCATCACTGTGAATTTTTCTTTTTCTTTACTGTATGTATCACACTGCAATTATCAGAGCTTTCCACCTGGACATGGAGTCGCCCGCCAGTGGGAAACATAGCCAGCTAGAGGGGTTGGTGGACATGCAGAACCTGGATGACTGGGGTTCGTGTCCCATGTGAAAAAAAACGTAAAAATGTGGTTTAAACACTGAACTTTCTGGCATCATAGTCACATTGACCTCATAACTACTTCAATTCCAGCATTTACGTACATTTATTAACTGATTAAACTGTCATTTGTAAAGCCTTATTAGGACATTTTTGACCAAACCTAGACCTAGTTTTGTAGCCTAAATTCAATGAAACGGCAGCCTTTTTTTTTTACAACTACGAACCACAAGTGTATGTATAATGCTGTGTGCAATATTTTAAGAATGCTGCGTGAACCACGATATGGGTTGTTTTGACCAAAGGCTCATATGGGTCATTATGGGTTGTTTCAACAGGTGCAAGTGATGTCGACTGTGATCGGAGGCATTAAAATAGCATTTATTACATTAGGTATGAGGACATGATGATCTCCTGCTACCAGCAGCAGGCACTCATTTTGGCAATACTGCTGTGAGTCATACTGCATTAAAAGTAAGTGTTCATGGCACACCTAAACTTGTCTCACAGCACACCATGACTACTGCTATAGATAACGCAGAAAATATTTTTTTCCCCACCATTTCTGCTTTATATAATAGTAAGAGAGAAAGACAGACAATTATTATTTCATTATAACATATCACAGTTCACTAATTATTTTTAAAAAGCAGCATAACAATAATAATAATAATAACAGTAATGATCATTTTAGATATTTGGGCCAAATGTCAAATACATTAACATTTAAAGACATCCAACAATGAACATTTCCTAATACTTATATGTATATGACTCAGTAAGGACACTGTCAAATGGGGCTTGCACAACACCAAGAGCCAGAAGTACCCAGCTGTTCAGAGATTTGGCGAGCATCTGGCACCCTCAGGTGAACAAAAGCCATCACAAACTGATTACACATGCTTACACAAGCCACGCCCATCAACGCTGGCCTTTCGCCAACTCAAACGAAGCCTGAACGTGAGTTATTTCCTCTGAGTCACAGAGGCTGTGGTCATATAATACCTATTCAACTCGAGGGTGTGCTCCTCCGGAAACTGTCGTACCCTAATAACACACACATAGTTACGCACACACGTGTTAAATCATCGCTTGAATGCTCTGACATTATCCAAGAGTCAAGAAAAAATATATTTATTTACAGCTGACTGACTTTTTTTTCTAAGTACTACAAAATAGTTTTTAAAAATCCACTTTTTATAATTAAGCTTAATACTTTATAAACAACATTAGACTGGGTACAAGTTATGACCCAACAGAAATTAAATTTGACATTTGTATTGGGTCAAATAACCACATATTGGTACAGCATAAATTGGCTGAATGCACTAATAAAAGATTAACACATTTTTTTGGGATGTGATTGGTCCCCCAGTGTTTTTTTTTATGCGTGTGGTTATTGGGTTAACTTTATTGGATACCACAAATTTACCCAAACTGAGTATTTTTTGCCCATGCATGGCACCTTTAACTAGAAGTTTAAAAACTGTGACCACCAAATGGATCCCCAACCATTAAGTCATTAATATTTACTGCTTAAGTATTGATTTACATTACTGTTAATGCTGCCGATAAGAGAAAGGGAGTGTCGAATAGGTAATTACTTGTAAATGGCATTTTGGCTTCGGAGCTATTCCACAGGACTAATGGAGGACAAATGTGTTGAGTTGAGTTGCCTGAAGGGCAAAATGCAACAGGTGTTCACGGCAGACATGTAGATGAATGATGTGCGCAGGTAAGGACCTATGAAATGCATATTAACTGTCTTATCTGTTAGCAGTTATCCTCCCACCAGAGAGGAGCCTCATAACCTCGTGTCAAACACAACCAGACAGTGGGACATAAAGAGACAGAGGCGAGGGAGACAAGGACAGAAAATACATGGAAAAAGTTCGAGGTTCAAGAGGAACCAGGTGAAAAGCGGCAGATGTGCTGACTAAGGACTAAAGAAAGTGACTTGAGGCGAGGTGAGGAGTGCAGACAGGCTGAGGAGGGAGGTCGTGACCCTGAAGAAGGGCAGAGAAGAGGTAACAGAACAGATGGTAAGGGGAGGTAGGTGTGTGTGTGAGGCTAAAATAGCGATCTGGGAGCGGCTGTGAGTGAAATACAAATGGTTTATTTGAAACTTTTAAATAGAAATGGTCAGAAGAAGGTTAAGACTGATTAAGTACATTAACCATCCACAGCACTAAGTGACCCTTAACCTGACCACCTGTGTGATCTGGAAGAGGTTGAAAATTAAATGTATTTTCTGTACTATTGTCTGTTATAACACTATCTAAGATACATGCTTTTCTGAAAAGTGTCTGCATAATATATTGATTTGTTTTCCATGTCTGATGAATGTAGGCTTTAGTATCTGTTTACAGGATTTTACCTGAATCAGTCTGTGATAAATGCTTACCAACAGTGTAGAGAGGTAGTTAATGTTGATGTGTCTCAGATGTGCATAAGTTCTGTTTTATCCAAGGAGAAGGATTGTGTTTATATTTGCTTTGGCACTGTTTGACTTGGTTTGACATTTCTGAAAGTGTGTCATATTTTGAAGTTTATTGGAGGCTCATATGGGCTGGGTACTGTGTGGTGCAAGATGCTTTAGGAATTACGATAAATTAATTACTTACAACTAGGACGACTGCACAGCACAGCTTTTTTTTTTACTACATAATTCCATATGTGTTCTTTTTAATAGTTTAGATGTCTCTAATATTAATCTACAATGTCGGTCGAAAATATGAAAAATGAAAAAACCACTGAATGAGAAGGTGTGTCCACACTTTTGACTGGTACTGTATATAATTTAACTACACAATGGCAAACAGTGACTATGCTCATCTTCCATTTCAGTCCAACACTGTCATGTTACTTCTTTAGTATTTCAAGTACTTCTTTTAAGTGGTTCTCACTTTACACATAATACAAATGGCCAATGAAGATGACCGAACCAGCAGTCACGGTTCAGTGGAGTGACCCAGACAGCCGTGTCGCTAAGCCAAACAGCTCTGGTTAGGGTACACTGCTAATGCTGTTTACGTTCAACATGCTGGGACAGAACCAAAGCCGCTCCACTACAATGTGGTCGGTGAGGTCGCACAGACTTGGCTAGGGCAGGTATGCAAATTTACGATGCCCTTTTTTTTTAACCCATGACGGCATGACAGAGAAAAATAACATTTTTGAGGGTAAAGAAAGAACCGACTCGAGGGAGAATAAAGACAGAAAGCACGATGGGGTAAACAAGCAACACGGAAAAGAGGAAACTGAAAGAGCTTGACATAATTAGAGACAGACAAAAGACAAAAGTATCATTAAGCTTCTTTTATGTTGTGCTGAACAGATGATCAAACTGAACTGAAGTAAAAAATCCTAGTCAATTCGTGTGTCATTACCGGTCCTTCATGTTTGTGTGTGACAGAGAATTGAACTGACCGTGATGCATGAAGCCATTGTTGCAGAGCCCCACGCCCAGCATCACGGCGTCCTCTCGGGTCGAGCAGTCTCCCTGGGAAACCAGATGAATGACGCACACAGTCGGTCAGTCACAATGCCTGTTTACACCTTCTCATACACAGCACACTGCAGCACCGCTGCTCTAAATGATCTGTGTGATTGTGAGCCAGCACGTGTTAATAAATAAAACAAAGACAAAGAGAGACTGGGAGCCCTTGGTTGTGCTCTTCAAGGTCACTGAATGGTGACAAATGTGTGACATTTTCTTTTTGCAAATAAGCCTGTTAGCTGGTTTTCAGTAGTAATTAAAGGGCTGCAGAATAGTCAGAACATTCACCTAAATAAAAAGATACTCAGTTACATTACTGACAGTTAATAACATAATGTTTGACACTATAATAACCATCATTGTTAAAGTGTAAATTAACAGTCAAATGAAAAATAATGTTTATAGTTCAGTAATGCTACAAATGATCTTATTTTAAAAGATAATTGTAATAATTGTGGCCTACATTATAATTTCATAGTTTGTTTCAGTAAAATAACTAATAGCTGAAGTTTAATTTACTATCAATAGAGAATCTATTAACAGTGATTTTCATAAGCCATCATTGTTTAGTTTTATGTGTGTTTGGATGACATTAAATTATAGTAGACATTCGTTTTACCTGCAGGAGCAGCCAGTCCACCAGTTTGCTGGCAGGTACCACAGATTTAAAGGTTTTCAGGTGGTGGTCTCTGTCCCTGAAGGTGCAAAAAAACGTATTCACAAAATGTATTTTCACAGAACAACAACAACAAAACAACACAGTTTGGCTTCACATGTAACAAGTGTTTAATAGGAATTCTACAGTTCTCCTAATCCTGACCTACATTCATTGTCCTTTTTATTTTTCTGATTCTTTGAGCTTGTTTGAGATAACCTCTGCAGACAAATCTACTCAACAAGTAAACATGTGAAAAAGGAAACGCTGCAGAGGAAGTGGGGTTGTTTGTGTGACTTGGCGGCTGTATAAGAGCCCATCAAGAGAATGGTGTATTAGCTTTAACAGCTCAGAGCTGCGGGTGAGACGTGGGGTGTGTCTCTGGACACAGTCAGAACGAAAGACGCATAGAAAAACCTGTGAAATGCAGCTGTGGACCAGAGGTGCACTGATTGATACTGAACACTTAAAACAACATGAGAAGTGAGCTGATCAGCCGTTTTATATATCAGTGATATATATATCATCCTGTGACATTTATATTGATTTCATCACGTTATTATTTTTATTTATTGCATTTTAATGTTATGATACTGGCAGGCACTCTGTCACTCAACAAAATTTAATAGAACAGACGCACAGTTATAATTATTTATGATTCATTAAATGCAATACATCCATCTCTGAAACGTTATAATTAATGGTTGCCACTTACAATGCCAATTTTAATAGTGATGGATTAAAAAAGCAGGGCCATATTATATAATATATCTGGCTGGCAGGCAGAGGGATTGCCTTTGTATGTTAATAGGATTTGTCCCAGGACCAAAAGCTCTTTGTTTGCACCGATGGCAAGCCTGGGCACTTCAATCAGTGGGTGAGTGATGTTGGGAGAGATAGAGGGGTGAAGGGGGAGCAGTATGAAGGGAGGGGCGGAGGGAGACGATGTGCGTTTCCTGCTCTTCTGTATAAATCTATACTTCTAGTCTGTATATTTTCTTGTACTTCTTCTTTCTGGGACTGCTTTCAAGTTCAGGGTTACATTTTTTATTTGTTTTTGGTTAAGATAAACTTAATTATAGATGCAGTTTTAGGCCTTAGGCCAAGAATTATAGGTATATTAAGACTTAAAAAAACTTCATTTCAGCTAAGTTTTGTTATAAATGACTTGACTTAACAATCTGTGGCCATTAAGTGAACTTTAGTTAGCATTACAGGCATTGTTCCTTGAACCATTGGATCAATTGTGCTAACTAGCTTACCGCTTGCATATTACTTTATCAGATGACATTAAAAAAGCAGCTAGCTGGCTAACTTTAGCTTATAGGTTACAGTTAGCTAGTTGGCTGCCACTATCTTGCATCGCTCCTGGCTAATAGAAAGCAATCTTTAGTAAGTTAAACACCTTTGAATTCTATTGTTACTCATTTATATTTGTTGTAGCGTTACAATCTGTTCAAACATTGGCAATATGAAGGGATTTATATGTGTGTTTCTTCACATACATGTAGTACATTTCACGTTCAGGGGATGCTGTGTGTTTATGTGTGTGTATATACAGTAGAGTTTATATTTCTAAGTATCTGTATAGAGTAAGTCAGTAAGTGTGTGAAAGAGGGACAGCATGCAGGAAAAATAAAATGTTATTTGTGAGGTTAAAAAATGTATGCAGGCATCATTTGGACTCCCACTTAGCTCAGGTACATTTAAAATTTCTGTAAAAAACATTCAGCTAACCCATAACCCTGTAAAGATTAGGAGACAAATACTCATAATGTGTGGTTCTCCTTAATCCTTTCAGAGCAACATTATTTAAAACCTCCAGTCATGAAGACCTGGCACCCTCCACCTGAACTGAATCGTGCAGCTACAGCCTGGCTGGGAGTCCAAGTCGGAGAGGAAAGGAAGGTTTGAGGGCTCTCATTCCTGGCAGGGCTACTGTTAGTTCAGTCATTACAGAAAGGGTGCCGTGGGTCGAATGTGAACCCTTCATGAATATGCATTCACGCACCTGGAGAGCGGGAACATTAGCATACGGGAGGAGGAGGAGGAGGGAGAGAGAGGAGAGGAGGGCAGGTACTTACTTGATGACAGGCGTGTGGAGGCTGTGAAGGCGGCAGTACAGCCTGACGCCCTAAAAGGGAAGAAAAATGGAGCCGCTGAGTCATAGAAAGACACACACCTTGGGTAAACAAGTACAAGCACAGCCTCGGGACAAGAGATTTAACTGTTGACTGTAAAAAGAGTTACCCAAGGCTATCGTTTTAGGATTGAAGTTTCAAAACCATTCTCTCTGAATGGAGTCTCAGAACAGAAGTAGGCCAACATAACCAATCTTTATGTGCTTTTTTTGGAATTTCAATTCGGACTGAGTTTTCTATGGAGAGGGATTAGTGCCTCCAGAGAATGAACCGCTGCATAAATTGTTAGGCACCAGTCACCAAGGTTTACGCCTGATTGAATTTATTAAAAGTTGACAGTACGTGCAATTTTTAAACACAGTTAGTGCAGACGGTTTTTCATCATCTTAGATTGAAGTTCTTTCTCATGTTCGGTTTTTAGATTTCTCATCAAAAACCAGCGAGGATATGCAGATGCACAGTTACAGTTACCTTCGACATGATGTCCTCCATCTCACTGCGGGCCTTGTAGGTGCCATCGTCGTAGCGGAATCGGTACAAGACCTGCTCGTTCTTGAACTGGTGCTTGTCCGACACTGAAATATCACCAGAGGGAGATAATGTCACCTCAGCTGAGTTAACAAAACATCAAGCATGCATATCCCCTCCATTCTTCACTGTGAGCAACTGAAGCAGAATAAAACATTCACATTGATCCTTGCTTTGAGATTTTCTAATCTTCAAAAATTGGCTACATTTAGATGATATGAACAACAGTGTTCCTACTCGTTTCTGTACTTTGTCTGTTTCTCAGTAGGATTATGGAACATTTACCATTTTCATGGAACTGAATGAGAGGGTGCTGCATGGGTGTTTCAGTTTCGTTAACACTGCCAGTTAGGGCGTCTGTGCTACATTCATGTGGTGAGTGGGGCAGAGCATTAGGCTTTTAAAGCGTTCTGTTCCTAACTTTTTTTTACACATTTAATCTGTCGAAGGTATTGGGGTAAGTACAGAGAAGCAAGAAGTTTGTGGGAAACACTGCTGTTATAAAGTCTGTCTGTGTTAGGTAAATATTTAACATAGCAGACAGCTGCTAAATTCCCATAAAATCTCTGCACTCACATTAATAAACAAAAACAAAAAGCATTTGATCTATAATAAACCCAACACAGAAAATGGAAAATGACTAATACATACACGGACAGATGCCTGTTAGTAAACTAGGAGGGAAATAAGCCAAATAGAAGCAGTTTGGTTCCACCACAACAAGTTGGCATCGGCTCAAACAAGCTGCTGGTTTTCTCAGTCTAGACTTAAAATGTCCTCATAAAACCAAAGACACCACACAATCAGCCATTGTAAAGTGTCAAATGTGGAATTCAAAGTGCATGAAATGACAGCTGAAATGTTATGGGAGCAAAGGAGATGTACAAACTGCACAGATTCAAGTATGAACTGGTGTGATTTAGTGGCTCACACATGCGCCGCTGATTGGGTAAAGTTTGCACTATAAATGCATGTGGTTGGCTGTGTCTCTTTATGTGTCTCTTCACACAAACAATGCACGGCTCAGGAGGGGAAGGTGGACGGGTTCTGTCACATCACCTCCCTCTGTTTGATTTCTTTTCACTGACTAACTGGTGACACCTACACTCTGCCTGCAGGGCCCCGCAAAGCCTCATTGCGATCCCACAGAGCCCTGCATGTCATCATTGTACCTCTCTGTGGTCGCAGGCTACTGTGAGGGAGGATTTCAGGGGATTTTCCACAGGTATTAAGGAATGTGAAGGTTGGGTCTCTGCAAATTTCCCCAAGAGGGTGTTGAGTATAAAACGTGACAGTGATTTGCACTTACTATGTACAGGAGCCCCTTCAGCAACACTCTGGACAACCGTGTTCATACATTACGTACAACTGTTTGTCATCCTTCATGCATGATTCAATTTGGTGGATCTGTGTCTGTCACACTTAAGACTAAGTCAGGGATGGGGGAAATAAAGTTAGCCGCATTTCCAGATTTATTATCACCAGATGATGACTTTGGATTGTGGTGCTTTTTACCGTAATAATTGTGTTCTCCAATAGGAAGTGGGGGACAAATTCATAACATGAATGAGTCAAACAATTACAGCAGTGGAACGTGAATCAGAGAATAAAAGAGATGCAGTAAAAAGGGACAAGATGACTAAACAGAGTTAAAAACAGCATAAAAAATGACAAGTGGAGCTGAAAAGAGGATCAAGATGTGAGTAAAAAGTATAAAGGAATGAGGTTCAAACAACAAAATAACACACGGAGAGAAATAAAGGATTTTGTTTTTGTCTCACCGTGGTGAATGATGCCATTTTCCAGCAAGGCTTGTCCCAGGTTGACCCCTTCGTCAGGCTTACTGATCTCTCCACTCTCTATCAGCCATGACACAAACTCACTGAGAACACAGAGACAAGAAAGCATATCATGAAGCATGGTCACGGTTTCTTAAAGTTATGCTTTTTAGATTGCCACCGTCTTTGGTTTGGGGCTCCTGGCTGCGATGTTTCTGTGTGGAATTTCACAGCAATCACACACAGTGTGGATGCCACTTTACCACTGTGATTAGTCTGGGATTTGTATTGGTGACATTTTTGAAAGTAACATTCATCCATGAAGAATGATGTTAATGGCTTATGCTAAAGACCACACCGCACTCATAAAACATGCAACACTTCCCTTGTTCTGAGGGATAAGCTCTCAACCCACAGAAACCCACAAATCAGAAAAATCATAAACATTGCGCCATTTTTCATGATCACAAAGTGTAAAAACTGAAAATATCATCAGATTTCCCAATTCCAACATGTCCTTGAACAAACATTTCCACCAGGTGAAGAAACCAAATCTAAGCTTTAACCTTGTGAGATTCCATCGAAAATGACTTTATTTTATACGTCTACCTTAAAATTTGGGCTTTATCGGATCCTGTATAAACATTCAATTTCTGTCTACAGAGCAACGTGACAAAATTCTGTGGAATATAACTTTGTGAAGTGCATGTGGCAGCAATACTAGCCAAGCCGGTAAAGACTTAACAGTTTCTGTGCTCCAGTTTCTCTCCGGAGCCAACAGAAACTAAGTCAATGCTCAGAGCTTAACTGTTTTATTGGTTTTTGATGATTCTGTTGCCCAAACCAAAGCGGAAGAAGTATTTCCTCAAGTATTAACTGTAAGAAACAATTAAAGAATAAGATTGCAGGCGATTTTTCAGACTCAGCTGCAACACAGTAACTATTGCTTGCAAGCAGAGGCTATAGCTTTCATTGGGCCCATGTGACACAGCCAGTGATATATATCCATTCTGAAGCAGAGCCAGTCCTGTTGTTGCGCAATGCACCATCTTAACACAGCTCACGCCTCTTTGAGCAAGTTAGTCTGTCAGCATGACATTTCAATGGTTACAGTCTTAATGAACTACTGTGACCACAGGCACAGTGCATCTACACTACATACTCGTAGAAAACTTTCTTTTGAATTTCTTCTTTTCCCCTTTGCTACAAATATCCCTCAGGCTTTAATACTGTACATGCATTAACCAGCCAAATTTAAGCACTTCAGCTCCGCTCCCTTCTTTTCACACCCAGTGTGAGCTGAACAAATGTTTGAAGGAGAAAATTACATTCTCCCCTTCTTCGTCTTTCATGCTGCTGAGTGAAATGACTTCCCCAGATAATGATGAAAACTGAATTGGAGTGTGCTAGTATGTGGTGTGTGTGTGGGTGTGTGTGTGTATGCGTTCATGAATTGTGTGTTTGGACATTCCAGCATGGGAACCATTTTGAGGCATGTGTGT
>CAFUXE010000443.1:156184-180845 GCA_903364295.1 Serranus cabrilla
GGTATGGAAATTAATATGATGAGCAGGAATAGTATGTGTGTATGTGTGTGTATGTGTGTATGTGTGTATGTGTGTGTGTGTGAGAGAGCCTTCAGCCACACATGGAGGAGCAGAAGACAAAGATAATGGACTTGTGGGAATATCTGCTGTTGATTGGTTGAGCTTCTGCAAATAACTGACAAACCGTTCATCCGTGTGTGAAGCAAAGTTACTCGACAACAAAACGTGATGCATTACAAGCTGCCGCGCTCCAATCACCCCGCTCACCAAGAAGTGTTGTGAAATAAAGCACAATGTATTTTTATCTATTATTTTTTTTAACATTAGATATTTATAAGGATAACAGCCACATTCAGCATAACAATTTTTTTTTTATTAGATGGGCATTTGCAAATTTAAGTTGATGTTAGCTTAAAATTCTGACACAGTTTGGCTAAGACTAATGGTTCTGGTGTTGCTGAGACAGAGACAATCCATGAAAATGGCGATATTAACCAGAATTTTAGTCTGAAAATTTAATTTTAGTGTCGGAAATGTGATAAATGGCTCCAACATTTACTTTGGTGATTATTGGGCAAAAGAATTGTTCACAGTTTGCTCACGTCCACTTCTACCACTAGACGCAGGACCTGCCGCTAGCTCCAGAAAGGACTGCAATATAGATGCTGATCTTTTTTGGTGCACTTAAATTTTGTCATGTTTAAAGTGTGAAAACACCACATTCTCAAAATTTGCTCAGGATAAACGTGCAGTATGGAACGTTAACAGCGGACAGAGACAGCAGACAGATTATGGAACTGTGCTATCACAAGACAACGGGGTTCTATCAAACCTGCAGTCAGCATCTCTGTTTAATGCAATAAGCACTCAAACTATGCCTGCTGCTAATTTCATCATGGAGACAAATGCAGAGCTAATGCAGGTTGCACTCTCGGCAGGAAATGACTGAGTGATAAAGTGAGGAAAGTGGGAGATGATAGAAAGTCAGCGAGGGAAAGAGACCGACCACACTTGCACCACATGGCGAGCGAGTGGGCGGCTGAAAACGATTGTCTGACAAAAGAAACATTCATGTTGGCAAACACTGGACCAGCTCGACCGCCACTGTTCTAGCTCTGACCTACAAGTGGACAGGGGAAGGATAAAACATTACTTCTATGAGGAAATGAACAACAGGCTGTTTTTAAAGGGATAGGATGTTTTGTTTTTAAGTGGGGTTGTATGAAGTGCTTGTGAAAAGTAGGCAGGAGCTCCAGCATGGACGCTAAACAATGTCCTGCTCTGGAGGGGGGCATCAACAAAAGCAAATGTGAATATGAATGTAAGTGTACGCTACACTGTACACTGATATTTTCACTGCTTCACCTTCGCCATCACACAGCCCTTTTCAATAGGGAACTGAAGCCATTATCTATTCTCTCTGTAAAGCCATCAGACAAAAACTGTAACTTTCTGGTATACCGCTGCCTCAATCTGTTAATTTGTTTGAGTTTATTGTGTGATTTGGTGTTTTAAAGAGCTAGTTTAAATTCACCCAATAACACAAACTAACTAAACTAACCGATCAAGTTAGAGGTAGACCTACAACTCCTGTGTTCTCTGAGGTAAAATTACTGTTTTTGTCAAAGGAGTCTGGTGGCTTTGAAAAGTGCACAAATGGATATTACAGTAAAAAATATTACAACTATAGTCAGCTGGTATTGATTCTTTTGCAGGTGGCTGAAATACGTGATGCTGCACGTGTCCGCAGCAGTACATAGCTTGGCTATTCCTGCCTCCTTCTCTGCACAGGGGGCGTGACAACCTTCATCTACTGTGGGTAATACACTGACTGTGGATAACTACCTCATACACTCCCACAGCAAAAAATCTGAACTTTCCCTTTAATACAGTAAAGTCAGACAGGGAAGGAGTGTGCTGCGTGCTGAGTTGCTGACACATACATTATGGCAGAATGTAATTCCTGGAACGTCTCAGGATCCAGACCGTCTAGTGAGGTACATATATATTGGACAGAGAGAGGAAAACACCCAGACAAGGACTTCATATGACGCCGCCAAGATGGAACATGTCTCCCAGAAACACCATTACATTTTTGAGTTACCCATTAAATTTGCTCCTTGGCAGCGGCTCATGTGATAGCAGTCAATGCAGTGTTATTGTCCACTGCATTTACCTCCCCAAATACTGCTTCAGATGGGGGATGCATTTAATGATTTGTAATATGCTGAGAGGCCATGTTGGCAGTGTTGCAGACATTAATGGCTGCTCCCTAGTTTCTCTTTAGACCAGTCATCAGTCACCATCGTAGTCTTGCCTAGTTTTATTTTTTGTTTCCCCAAAATGGTGCTGGAAAGTATTTTAATTGCTGCTCAGGATGTGACACAATGCTGCCGTGAGGGAAACTTAAGCAAGTCTCTCATTGTCTATTCATTGTACTGAAACATCAAGGGGGCAGAGAGGGGCATGGCTTGGTGCAGAGCCTCAGTTAAAGGTCCTTTTCTAACGAAAGTCTGAGTGTGTGCTCGATGATATGAGTGTGTGCGGAGCAACTTGGCCCTTTCTATGAACCGTGAGAGGAGACTGTGAGGGGGGCTCATTACTGACAAGAGGATGTAGGGATAAAACAGTTTAGGCATCTTGCCAGGACTTGGGGAGACTGGATACCAGCCCTTTTGAAAGCCTGCTGATCTTACGTAACAACCATTTGTAAGGGTCCCCTTGTGAACAGCATAGCATCGCAGTCACATTCTTGGAACCTGAAGAAACCAGGCACTGAGGAAGTAAAGAAACTCACTTTCCCATGAAACACTTGGGCACAATGCTGAGCTTCCTGCGTCGATCCTTAATTAGGTGCCGACTCTTGGTCATCATCATGTGGTAGAGTTTCTCCCCCTTCTCTGCGATCATCACATAAGCATCCCGCTCCATTCCAAGTTTGAGACCTACAGACAAAAGAGAAAGACAACTCAGATCCAAGTAGACTTATCAATGGATTTAGAAGAAACCTTTCTGTAAAAACAGTGAATCTACCACAATGGTAAGAAAAATACAGCAAACCCATTACTGGACAGAAAAATCAACTTGGTTTCCACAACTTTCTCCACGTGTCAAAGCCAAAGTCAAATGCTGTCATGGTGCTGGTAAAAGAAACAAACAGGCCTTTGCTGGACGGCCCGGTTGTGTTCTGGTATTGTGCAGATGGAATGAAGCCAGTAACAAAGCGCGGCGGCTCAGGTCTGCCAGATGTTAATCTCTACTACACAAGTTGTTTTTAGAGTTCAGGAGGGCAGTGTGATCTTGATCGTGTTTCTTGTTGGTTTGTCAACTATTATTCCTCTATTGTGAAGCAGAACATGTGAGGGTCCATTGTAAGGCCTGCTGCCCCAGTAAAACCTCTCCAGTGAGTTCACAGTTTGAGCTGCTTAACCTTATTGTGGGGCTTGATGAACCTTTGAACTGGACTGTGCGACTTTCTGACTCGGGCAACTAAACTCTGCAGTGCCGCGACTCCCTAAGCTGCTTAACTCTGCTGAGAAACACATCGAGCTACTGAACTCAACAATAAAGTATTCTGATTGCATCGTAATAAGCTTGACAGGGAACATGTAATATATTTGTGACGCCTGAAAACACATCTAACTCGGGATCTCCATCACAGGTCAATCAGTTTGCCTTCTCTTAGGACCCTGACTCACCACTTTTACACCTTTCTATGGAGTCTATGAGAAAATGACCCTACTTCACACTTGCTTTATTACCCCAGTGAACTTTATCAGAATGATTTGTGCTCTCAAATGCAGCATCATGTTACTTAAAAAAATAGATAAAGAGTGTGCTTTTGGGTGTGGCTGCCCAAAAGCATACTCAAGATTACAAGATTACAAAAGACCAAGATGGTGAACAGTGAAATTCAAAATTCAAGGGTTCAAAATGTTAATCCACAAACCAACAGGTGATGTCACAGTGGCTATGACATTTTTTTTACAGTCTATGTGTGGAGGTCTGACAACTGAAAAGAAGAGAGATGGGTGAGGCAAACAATGTAAGAAGTCAGACAGCTAACTCTTGAATCCGGTTTTCCCATAGAGTCTTTGGGGTTCTGCACTGGATGCCTGTGATGGAGGTGGGGTTATATTACATTTGACAGCAGCTGGAGTAGACTTAAACAATGAGTGTCATTGAACAACAGACGGGGCCTGTCCAGCGCAGAGGCCCCCTCAGCTTCTGTTCCAGCTGTCAGAGTTTGTCTTGTGCCGCTCCTCGTCTTCCTGCACTCATTGGTGCGAGCTAATGCCCTATCGCATTATCTGCCCCACGCATTTTCCCTAAACTGCCATGAAAACAGTGATAAGACAAAACACCTCCAGCTGGCAGCCAGTGAACAATGCAAGTCTTTTAGGAGGGATTGGGAGAGCTGCATGTCTGGCACAAGGAAGGACCACAGCGATACATGGAAAAGGTCACATTAAATAAGGCATGTCAGGGAAAGCAATAATGCATGAAGGCAGAGAAGTGAAAAAAAAACACGTTGCCAGGATTTATTGCAGTAAAACTTTATCATGGAGCTGTCTAGACTGTAGCAAAGAGGCTGGGAGAAGCTTACTGAGAGCAGAGCATACTGTAGAGGGGGTAATAGAAAGGGAGAGTGTGGGGAAATTGGGCACTGTGACTGATCTGGCATCTGTTAGCCTCAGGTCGATTTCCGCCGGGCTGAAACCAAACACCACAAGCTGCAGCACACTCCTCCATACTTATTCCTACTCGCAAACCCTTTCATCACAGGATCAGATGCAGATGACGTCAAACTCTGCTGCGGATTCTTATTTGTTGTAAAATTACAAAGAGTAATTCACAAAAATGTGAATGTTTATGTACGCGCGGCTAACGCACATGTGCAGCTGAACCTTAAAGCTTTCTGTCATTTTCAGCCAAATCATTTTCATTTGGCTCATTTTAGGCATCAAATTTAGATTTTTAGCCATCAATGCTATCAGGTGACCTGTAGTGTGCTGCACCAAATCTGGTTAAAGCCTTTCACACTGGCTAATGCACACAACATAACAAAGACAGATGGTCGGTGCTGAACAGGTGGAGACACATTTTAAGGCAAATGAGGGAAGTCTGAAGGAGCACCAAGAATATCAGTTTGCATTACTAATCTCAGATCAGTGGATGTGGTGCTGCGGAGGGCTTATTTTTTACCATCAGCTGAATGAAGTGTATTTCCTTAGAGTGAGACTAAATACACTTTTGATTTTCTGCACACTTACGCAGAACTAATTCTCAAGTTAGTTGATTATATGGCTGCAGAACAGACTGCTGAAATGGATACAACTTTTGTTATAGTAGAAATTAGATGAATTAGTGTGTGTATGATGTGTTATAGTGTCAAACTCTCTGACAAGCAAATGCTTTTCTATTTTAAGAATATGACCGAGATTATGTTTTTAGTGTTTTTGTTGTTTGTGAATGAGACAAATGCCTCATCAGTCGCTTCACATAATGGGCTTTGATTTTGCTGCACTGATTTTTTTTAATGTGATCGCTGTAGCGCCTTCTGCTCGGTGCACAGGTCATCCAGGCCAACTGTGGACGTCATGTCACCTAAGCCTCTATTTACAAAACAAAGGCCGGCAGCTTGTTCAAGGTGGGACATAACCAAAGGACACAAACACTGCATCCAGGTCATGAGCACATCCACTGTCATTACTGTGTGCTGGCTGAGGGATCCTTGATGGTTTTTGAATCTAGGGTGACACCATCATGTAGTGCAAACAGAGAGGCTGGAAAAGCAGAGGATGCAGAGGAGCAATAGGAATATACTCAGTTGCCTATTTATTAGGTACACTGGCTTAAAGATCTCATAGTGTAAAAAAAAATGTCAATTTAAAGGCTGTTAATGTGTACAGAGAAAAGTACAGAGAAATGAACATAGTCCGCATTTAGAAAATGTGCCTTTAAATGAGCTTTAAGCACTTCTGTAAGGTTGTGATGTCATAACTATACTATATTTAAGTAGAAAGTGCCAAAACAGCACCATTACAGTGATATCCTGGCTGCATTCATGGTGCAGAGACAGAGAGCAAATGTGTAAGACCCAGAAACACTGACCAATGAGAACAGTCAGGGCTTTTACAGAAGAGTCTTAAAGAGACATGCACTAAAACGGAGCATTTCAGACAGAGGGTGAATATAATTTTCAGACAGTATGAGTAAATAATGTGTTTTTTGAACATTAAAGCGTAGTAACATGTAGTATGAACCTTAAAAAAACGAGAACTATATGTCCCCTTTGAGTCCCCTGCCCTCCCGTGTAACAGCCCTGCACACATCCTTCCTGTGACACTATGACTATGAAATAAATTGTTGGTCACACCTGTTAGTTCCCTAATGAAAAAAATGGTTGGTGGTGTCCTGTCTTTCAAAGCAAGATTCCAAAAACAGCTGAATTTTCCATGAGGGGAACTGTGGTATAAAAAAAGGATGAGGTTTCGTGCTGTCATGCTCATAAACCATAAGTGCCATAAATGGTCTTTTAAAAAAGTATTACTCACTCTCTCTCTGCTCCCGTTCCCTCAAGATGGCGTCCAGCCACTTCTGCTTGTCCTCTGCATTTTTGGCCATGCAGACAAACCACTTGTTTTTAGCAGTGTTGTGGATCTTCCAGCCATTAGTCACTGTGTAGTTGTTGCTGTGATAGTCCGCTGCAAGGCAAAAAAAAAGTAATCAGGTAATTAATTTCTAAAATGGGAAAGGGGTCATCATGTAAAACATTAAAATACGTTATTATAGAGTAGGATGAGCTATCGTTTGTTATATTGGACTATATTAGAAAAGAATAAAACCAAATAAATAATCTCATTAAAATATAATTGACGACTGTAAATTATCTCTCTGGTTCCCAGCTTGTTTTTCTTTCTCTTTCGATATTTTCATTTAAACAGAACAAAACAAAAACCACAGACACGTGCACTATGTCAACATTGACCTCAGTGGTATGCAAGAAAAGTAATAATGAGCGCAATCAAACCACACTTGTACAGATGTTGTATAAGCCACCATTAAAGTTATCTCTAAATAGGATTTACGACTGAGCGATGATTAACAAGCCAATTAAAAAGATAAACATGATGCATGGTGAGCAGTGAAAGACTACCTTTCCACTGACTCAACAGAATCCCTCCTCGTACCCCTTTCTAATTTTATCATCCATTTAGCTGCAGGTGAGCAGCCACTGAATAATGAATGGCTGCTGGTAATGGGGTGCATTAGTCTCACACTCAAAGGTCATATAAATAGATCTGATACTTCAGGCCCCACAGGGACCGGCTCCTGCTGATCTGGGAGAGCGGGGAACTGGGTTGGGACACATACTACTGTGTCAAGTCTCGTTTTAGCCACCAGGATGGAGAAGATGGATTCTCGTAAAATTTGATGTAAGTACATGATCTGTTGAGGCGGCATTTATCAAGACAGAGAGGTGTGTGCGTCAGTGAAAGTTAACTCGATAGCAGCTTTCCACTCAGTTCACAATAAATTACTCAAAAAGGTTAATATTTGAGTCATCTTCCTTACATGTGTATTGGATGCGTCGTTTATGAAATCTGGGTTATCTGTTATGTTATCATTTGCAATAGAAACTTGATGTTTTCATTCAGGATTTCAGCAGATAAGCCCTGATGCTATGCGTATACACCCATTAATCAGATAATGTTCTTGGAGTTCACACATTTTCAGTGTTGGACCCCTTCAGTTCTCAGAATATGGCATGTTTTTCTTTGTGGTTTCCCCTTCAGCAGTCTGAATGTGACAGCCAGCAGCCCAACATGCAGAAAAAAAGGTCATGTGAGCTTGCAAAATATTCTGCCAGCACAGAAGAGAGAAAAAAAGAGGAAACATGTGAGAGAGAGAGGAAGACGGAGTGTTTCTACCGAGCCCAGCGCGATGCCTCGCTACCAAACCACAACAGCAAACTAAGCTGCTATACAACCGGATCACAACAAGCCTGCGGATGCTTCGTTAATCTTTGGCACAATATCTCCGCCCGATACGAGAGCACGGCAGGTTTATCACCCGATGATTTTGCACATCAGATTCGTATCACCCACTCAACCCATTACTGAATAGCTGACATCAAAAGGTACATGAGGTTGCGAGCTACATCCTGTTTGAAACTAGGTGCAAGTTTGAGACACCACCCAAACTGTCAACAAGTACCTGACTTAGATCCAACCAGCAGTTTAAAAATGACAGTTTCATGAACCAAAATGGGAAATTAAAGTTCTCCTACAGACACTTTAATGTACTGTGCAATGATTAATATTTTATTCAACACGGCATAAAAAGTCAAGAAAGCACTTTTTTAAAATGTATGTCTACCCTTCCTCTCTCATTGAGAGATTCTGGATCTGAACCAAAGATTCTCTCGTCCCACCCAACACTGCTAGCTGGCTAAGATGGCAGTAAACTGAACAGATGAAAGAAAGCAGTGCAAGTCTATATGATGGCACGGAGCCCCCATGGCCTGCTCGCTGTCTGCTGCTGTCTTGTAGAGGAAACACTGAAGAGATTCAGCCATACATGTTTGAGGACATGACGCCTCTTACCAGCTCCTGCCATGGAGCTCCTGGTCTGCATCTGGTCTATTTTCTCTGTTAAAGGAAGCATCAGTGAGCCTCCAGATAGTCTGTTGTGCAACAAAATCAGTGTTTTGCAGGTCTGTAGCTAGCATCTTTTAGCTTGTTTATGTTGTTTGTTAGCTTGCCAACTGGCAGTGGCTGACATCGTAAGTGGTTGTGAAACAAACAATAATATCCATTACAATATAACAGTGTCTTTAAACTCTGTACTGACAAGTCCACTCTGCGCTGGAGGTTTCACATATCTTTTATACATTTTGACTGGCTTTTCAAAGTAATGGCGTACATAATCCCCAGCGTACATATAAATGTCAGATTGGAGTGAAGTGCACGGAAAAAAGACGAATGTTAAGACTCCTCTCTGGCAACAAACTTTGCACAGGGACAAGTCAGTACAGTCAAGGTCAGATATTTAAAATAAGAAAAACACATTTTTGAGTGGAGAGGGAGTTGGGTAACATAGCAATTACATCAGAAATAACCAGAGACTCATGAGAAATGACACAAACGCCCTGGGAGAGCTTCATGAATGGACATACAGACAGTCTGTAAAGGTAAACACAAACCTGTTCCATCTTCCACATTTTCCACCTCCATCACCTCCGTGTTGATTCGGCCTCTGAACACATAGAGGGGCCCGTTGATAGACTTGGTCCTCTTGGTGGACTTCTTTCCAGAAACCCTACAAAATGGGACAACACTGTGGTTACACTCGGCAACGAACACATCCGCTGATGCCAGTGCCACAGTCAGAAAAGGTCTTGTGTCTGTAACACATGTACATTCATACAGACACAGCGATGGCAGCAGCAGACACATGTAGTTGTTTTTGTTTTGCTTACGCAAACAGGAATGTGCACATTTGCTCCAATTTTCCATGTCTGGTTTCTTTCCCGTAGTTGGTCAATAAAATATTTTTTGAAAGCTTTTTTGCTTCTTTTCCTGTTGAAGCTGCCGTGTAGTCCGGAGGTTGCCTTTCTCACCTGGACTTCCTCTTGCAGTAGACCAAAAGGTTGTCAAACAGGAAGAAGACGCGCTCCTGGATGTTGCCTGCTGAGATTTTGAGGAGATTTCCATGAAGCAGCAGCTCTGTGCAGATATCTGTCAGGTTGGTTCCCTGAAGGAAAAACAAAGATTGAAAAGGAGATCAGCTACTGTAACAACATTAAGAGTAAGAGTAGGTAAGATGAAGAGTAATACAACTTCAGATGGAAGATTTATCCATTAAGTTTATTCTATTTGAGCAGAGCATGGAAACTCTGATAGCACTTTCAGTCTAAATAGGGATTTGCAAAGAAAACATCGCTGTCTGTATCAAAACTTGAAGAGTTCACAACCTCAGCGAAACAATATGAAATTCAACTTTGCCATTGTGAATGATTTGTTTTCATTTCTCCTTCAATGGTAGGAAAGAGTAAACACAGCTGTCCCCCACCCAGCTTCAATATAAGCCCAATGCAACACTGTAAAAATATTAACCTCACACTATTCGCTGCCAGGGCAGTTAGCCACGTGCTAATTAAAGCCGGGGAAAGGCCGTTTTTGGAAAATCCTGCCGTTTTCCCTCTCTGCCCTGAGACCCTCCCTTTGGTAGCTGCAGCAGTAAACCAGTAACCGGTAACAACTTTTTCTCTCCATCTCTGAAATGCTTTGCAAATAACACGTTTATCATCAGGCTCTCTTTTTGACTCTGCTTTTGAGAAGTTACCCTTCCTTTGTTAAGTTGCTTTGCAGTTCAATGCTAGAAATAGCAGCAGTTTCTGCAGGATTTTATGCCAGAGAATCAGAGTTTTCCCCATCTAAAGGGATCTGCATGGGCAGCTGCATTATGTTGATCAATGCGTGATTGACGAAAGTCTCCTGTCATTGGCTATATTATCTAAAGTATGAAAAAAAAGGTGCAGAAGTCTATTTTTTTGTCAGACCACTTGAATTACAATGCTGAAAGGTGTTTCCCCCCAAAAAAAACAGCCTACCCCAGCTTTAATTGCTGAACTTGTGACAAATAACGCCAAAACGGCTTTTGTTAACACACAGCGGGTAGCCCCACAAAAACTGTTAACTTGGCCTACATATAGTTTCCTGTGGAGCTCTGAAGCAAACAAACCCTTTTTATTCCCTTCTCAGGATGTAAACGTGAGCTACAAATACACGCCTGCATCCATATACAAAAAATACAGCTGTATAGGCATAGAGGAAGGAAACGCATGACTCAAAACATAGTACAGACTGTAGGGGGAAGTGCTTGAGCCATATTCTGATCCCTGCTTTGTACTTGTGTCAGGACAAAGGGAAAATAAGAAATTGTGATAGAAAGGCCGAGTTAACTGCAGTGTGCTTATTCAGGAAGATGTCTTACGTTACTTTGCAGCCTACCACCTTCAAGTCCGTCTTAAAAGCGGTTTGAAGCGAGTCAGCTATAAAACCCACCCCAACCTGTTAAGACTGAAATAACCTTTTGTCTTTAAGAAGCAGCATAAGGCAAACCACAGACAGAGCTCTTCTACAGTCAGCAGAACGGGCCGCAAGAGCTGAGAAAAGCGCAGTGTTTCTCACTTCTACATGTAATGCTGCATTCGGATATTGAAACGCCTGAATAATATTAATCCTGAAATTTAGAACATTTGTGCTCAGTGATCAGTGAACCTTTCAGTGTTCTTTAAATGAGGTTGTTGAAGTCAATCTGGAACTGTTAAGAAAAACGCCTTGTTGATTGACCACAGCGTGGTGTCTAATTAAACTTTTCACAAAGAGGCTGAACTTCAGGCATCATTAATTTAAAAAAAAAAAAAAAATTTCTTTTTACATTTCCGAGTAGAGGAACTGCTTTCACAGGTACAGCTGCATGCATGAGCAGCCATGCATCCACATGTTCCTTCCTAATTTGTAAATGACTGATCAAACTATTTCCTACTATCAAAATTCAAATATGTGAGGAAATATCAAAGAAATACTTAAAATTACTATTTGTATATGAATAATTAACCCATGTCAGCTTAAATTAGTGACAATTTTTTTTTCTTGCATGCCTCAATAGTGAATGGAGAATCTAAAAATGGTCAAAAATTTTGTTTTTGAAGTTATTGTATTGTATTGTTTCTTTAAAGGTTTTGGTCATTTTTAAGGGTTAGGTATTTCTTTAAAGGATTTAATTTAAGGGGGATGACTTCCAAGAGTCCATTAGCAGGAGTGGGTATACATGCTATCCACAAAAACTGTCAAAACAGAGCTCCCAAAACATAAAATAAAACAACTCGGTTAAGACATCTCATTACTCATTGTTAAACGGATCATTCCACTCCAAATCATCTGGAACTAAATACACCCATGTGCAGCCTTACTCCCCCCACCTTTGGCTTGTAGAGTATCCACCACCCCTCAGCCCTCACCACATCCACACACACACACACATACAGCAGATTTGGACTTCACTCCTGTCTCTGATGTCTCTGACACGGGTCCACCAGAGACCTGTGGAAACCCCCGCCAGCCACGCCCACTCTCATGCGTCCATAATTGATTCTCATGAGTATATCTTCATGATGGATGTTCATCGCTCCTCAGTTCATGGAGAGAAAAATGATTCTCGGAGCTTTTTGTTAAGGTGCATACCGACAGGGTCTGGGGAGGGGGATCGTGTTTCAGACGATCGATTCCGCCTCATGTTAACTGCCCTAACCTCAGATGGGGGTTGGCATGACTTCAGACGCCGTGCTTGTACCTACGTACATGCCTTTGAGTGTTTTTAATGCGTCTTCGCGGGGGCATGTCTACGCTCTCCTGCATTTATAATGTATATGAAAGCGTGGCGACATAGGATTACGTAGTGGTGTTGTGTGTGAGTGTGCAGTATCTGAGCAGCAGTAATGCGTCTGGGTCTGATTCGGCACTACTGGCGGCCTCTTCCATTAGAGCTGGAGGTGATTAGCCTGCAGAGTGGCTGGAGAGGAGAGAGGAGCGGGACTAATGCTGTAAGGTTGAAGGCTCTGTTGGGGGGGAGGGGGGAGGGGGTGAAGTGCCTTTCTGAGCTTCTACTGAGTTGTTCAGGAGGAGAAGAGCACAGAGAAATTGCCTGTCTTGGGCCGCAAAAATGACAGTCCTGGGTTTTCTACAGAATGAACCAGACATGAATCAGGTTTTTTTTTAGAAGTGCAAGTTGGATTTTGGCTGTGATTTAATGCCCGTGATCTGTTTAATGAATCATTTGAGTTTAATTATCATTCATGTTCAAGCAATTTAGGTAAATCAGCCCAACATTAGCCTCATTACCAATCTGAAAGTGACTCACAGCGATACTACTTGCTGATAGGAGTGCATGCTACTATTATTTCCATTATTATCCCTGACAGACGTAAACCCTTCATGCCAATCATGCATTTGGCTGTGTGTTTGAGTGTGTGGATCAGTCTGTCCGTCCGTCTGTCCGCAGCTAATCTGTCTGTCCAGACGACTGGACCAATCACCCTTAGATTTGTTCTGCACTTTTATGATTTATATGCTCAAGGAGCTCTCATGGTTGCGGTCATTCATAATTTTATTAATTGTTTTACATCGTTATTGACAGTCCACTGAGCTAAACACAAGCCTTGTGTGTTGCAGGCCACATTATGGCCTATTCAACACAAGTACATGGAAAAATCTCGTTCCATTTCTTTTTGGCGCCCCACAACTTAGACTGAAGAGTCACATTTGTGTTTATTCCTGTTACTCATGAGAGTGTAAACACTGCTGCAGTTAATGTCACTTTCTGTCATTGAGCGTGAAATAACCACTGCTGCTTTGTACCTGTTGTGGAAGACCCAGGTATGTCAGGAAACACAATGTTGTCATGTCTGGATTAATAATATCATCTGCAGGTGCACACAGCTCAGTGAATTTCACTGTTTCTCCAGAAACTGTGTCTGGATGACGGCCAGAACAGAGTCATCGGTATGGACCCAAAATAAACAGACTTGGCTGTGATCTGATTGCAATAAATGCATCAAAGGATGTCGGCATAACTACACCATGATGCTGATGTATAAAAAGTTTCATGTTTGTCAGGTCTGTGTGCAACATGGCAAGCAAATTACTTTCAAGTGTTTCCTGAGCCGAGTTTGGAGGGATCAGAGCTTTGCTGTGTAGGAGATTTTCAACACTGGCAGAGAGCTGCACTCTAAAACTGCACTTTTGTAGTTCAGTAGTATTTTCAACAAAGTAATTAATTGTTTTGTGTATATAATAACATAAAAAAAAGTGAGGAATGCTTATCATATGTTCCCAGCCTTTAAATGCATTGTTCAACTATCAGTGCAAAACTGAAGGATGTAACATTTACAAGAGAAATGTGTCAAGACATTTGAGAAGCAAATTATTCTGGAGGAGAGGGACCAGCAAATATATTGTACGGTCTTTTACTGTCAATATACCCAAGCTTAATAACCAATTATCAGGCTCAAATTGTGACATTTTTCCGAGGGAAAAGGGAGAACAGGGCTCTGCCTTGGCAAGCAAATAGTGGGATGTCCCAGTGGGGCCCTCTCTCTGGTTCCATCCTCCAATTTTCTTCCAAAAGGTCCCCTCATATAACCCTCCCAGTGCATGTGAGTCTCGAGCTCTGCTTCCTAGGTCTCCTCTGATTGGGCAGTGTGCCTGTTGGCATCTCCCTTGGCACCCTGTGTGGGTGGATTGTCCCATTGGTGCCTGCTAAGACAAGGCCTCTGTTGTGGTGGGTGAGGGAGGCGTGAAAAATGCACTGGACCCTTCGTTCGGCTCCCAAGCCCCGTCCGTGGCCCCTGTGCTCAGAGCAGTGATTTGGCTGCAGTAGAGCTCTGCTCTGAAGAAAAAATTGGAGGCCGTGTTGGTTGAGGTCTCTCTAAAATAAGTTTGGCTGTGTGTGTTACAGGACTTTGGTTTCTTCCTTTTGCAGAAACCTTGTTCGAATGTGTTGTGAGAACAGACGGTCTTTCTCTGCTACATTTTTTACCCTCTAAATGTCACAGCACTACCTCTAGCCAATTTGTCACAATCTTCCACCTCTCAAGGTTTCACTTGTCAAGGGAGCAATAGCTGTTTCCCTCCTGAAATGACCTCCTTCTTGCCTCCTTGTGACATATGAGTCTCTTTATGACTACTATCTGACCCTTTCTCATTGCCCCTCACTCTGAGCTTTTTTGCTCTCACCTCCCAGCCCTCAATGTGGGACTGCAGCTGTTCCAGAGCCTCCAGTTTTTCCATCTGCCTCTTGGTCTCGTTGATGTTGGAGCAGACAGCCTTCATGGCCTGCAGAGCCTCTTCCACTGCTGGATAGTCAGCATGCTTCTTAGGGGTCCGCTTCAGCAGCTCCTGTTTAGGGTAAGGTGGGTTTTCAAACAAAAGATGAAGAATCTCCAAAAGCATGCACATAAAAAACACCTCACAGCCCTTCCTTTAAAGCAGTGTGCCCATTTCCGCTGAGTTACTGAATGAAATATGTTGAATATGGTTTGCTAAAATGTTAAATGGGCACCATATTCAATGTTATTCATTCTATTTATTCATATGTTTTTGTATTTTTTTTATTTGTTCAATTGAATTGAAGAAAGTTGAAGAAAATCCACTGTTAAAAATTTAATAAATGCAGGTTTCCAAAGTCAATGAGTAGACCTGCTTCAGAATCGTGATCTTAATATTGACCAAAAATAAAAAACAAAGTGATTATGATTTTCTCCATAATCAAGCAGCCATACTCAAGCTTTAAAGAGTGATTTTATTCCTTATCTCCCATCTAAAAGGAAGGCAGTTGCAGAATGAATCAAATGTGCTGAGTGTAAACATTTTAAACAATAAGAATATCTCGTACCTTCAGCAGCAGAGGGTACTTGCAGATCCTCTGAATGGGGGTGAGAAGGTAACCCTCCAGGGGAATATCTGTGCTTTTCTTCCCTCCGAGTAGCATACAGTGCTGAAGAAGAAACAGACAACTATATTACACACAAATGTTCACATTTACATTTACCAACTGAATCAGGTAGAGATGCTCGTCTACAAAAGAGAAAACCAAAAAAAGTTAGAGATGTGTTCAGTTGCATAATAGAAAAGTCCATTCATCTTCTCCGTTCCTACAGTATAAACGTTTTTGAAACTTTCATTACCTAACTAAGTGTCGGCCTATTTTAGAACACAGCTGTTTTCTTTGCTGTCTCAAACCTTTTGTGTTTTTCCAGCAATAAACAGACTTTAATTGACTATTGTTGTCATTCCCATTCAGTCACAGTGTTGCACCTGCAGTAGATCCAGAGCAGGTCCAGGTGCAGGAGAATAATCTGTCTCCATTTGTCTGGGAGCAAATTGTTGGGTGTGGTCCATTTTCCATATGTCTACTGTTATAAATAAGTTATTGAACCTGTATGCAGTTTGAGACTTGCTCTTCGTGCAAAAGAAAATGCATGTGCAATTATGGTGCAACTGCTTCGCTGCCACATGACACAGCATTGGTGTTTTTAGTCTCTTGTGAAAGAATCTATTGATTTTCAACAATGGCTGTGGTGTCGGCCTCTGTCTTTTCTTTCAGAAATGAATCACTATCTATTTCTTGGTCTATTTAGACTCTTGACATTTACTATTAAATTACAGTATAGGGAACTCTGCTATTACTGTCACTATTAAGGGAGAACTTAAGCATTTTCTAACATAACTTCCTTTTGTCTTTGTGTATAAGTGGCTGGTGTGTGTGACAGTTTTTGAAATCTGTCCAGTATTGAGGGGGATCGCTGCAACCACACACTGTCAAGGTAACATTTGTCCACGAAAAATACTTATTTTTTGCTACTGACAGTAACAGATTCTTTTTATTCTTTTTTTACAACATTACGGCAAGGATCATACGGAGAAGTAGGAGAGAAATCTGAAATATGGGAAGCTTGTTGTGCACAAAGGCGCTGATGTTGTAAAGAGAAGGACCTGTTGCTGCACATTATTTAGATTTCCGAATGAGATTTGGGCACAATAACAGACCAGATCAAACGATTTCTTTGAAGGATGCGTTTCTTAGTATTTGTTCTCATTAGTCACTAAAAGACAAAAACAAGGGGGAAATAGGCTCTTGGTTGAAAACTCCACAAGTTCCCCTTTAATGTCGTATATTCATTTAATGGCATTGGTACTTGCCTTCCGCGACCTCTGTGCACAACCTCGATTTCAGCAGGTCCAAACCACAAAAGCTGCCAGAACAGCTTCACCGCTAATGACCACATCCTGTAACCAAAGCTTTATTACGGCAAGTCGATTGCATTTATTTACTGCCAGTAGCACTTTATGTCCTGTGTCAGCCACGTGTTTAGATCTAGATTGATGCACAGGTGTTATTAAGAATACAATGTACATAACATTCTTGTTTGTCTTGGATTCATGTGCAAGATATCTCAGTTTTATATGCATTTATTTTTATTTATTTTACTTCATGTTTTTTGTATGAGCCAATATCAGTCAAACTGCAGTCAAAGATCTCTCTCTCAAATGTCATAAATCATTTTTTATTGTGCACTTAAAGGAATATCAATCCCAATGGTGGGGGTCTATTCATTTTCAGAATGGCTTTTATCGGTTTTTATAAATGAAGTCCTTGTTTTTATTTTAGTATCTTAATTAATATGAGCGCTCGGAGCATGACGGAAGCACTTATTATGTGGCAACAGTGGGGAGATTAAAACTAAAAAGTCTTCAGTGTCACTTTTAAGATGGTTTTGCTTAAATAAACTTTGTCTGTTACTAGATTTAATATTTTTCTACTGTGATGCTTTAAAACCCCTTTAAAATATCCACACTTTTCATCAAAAGGATCACTGAAAAACCTCCAAAATGTGTTCCCATTCCCCAAAAGACTTGGGCTTTAAGAAGCTGCCCCCCAGAACCAGTTGAAAGGAGTTTTTTTTTTCCTCAGAAGTTGGGAGGGGGGTTACAGTTACAGTCATGGTTTCTCTACGCTTTGTATTTTGCAGGAACGCAGCCTGTCAGTGTGCTATGAGCTCATGGGATGGGGATGAAAGATCAAAAGCAGCCATGCAGATAAACCACTTGAGTGTTCTCCAGTGGGAAAGAAGGCAGGAGATCACTTTAGAGTATTATAATCATATGGCGATTCCTCTCCGCTCCACACAGAGCAGGAGAGGAAGCGGACGGGAATTCTGATGGGAAAATGAGCAGCAAAAACGCAGCTGATCATCGCTGCAGAACTTTGGGATTCCACACATTCCTAATGTACTAATGCATTTCTCTCCCACCCCCCATTTCTATCTAAATCTTCCCTGACTTCCCTTTTCTTCTTTCCTCTCATCTTCGGCTTGTTTGTAATCTGCCAGCCTAAAGCCAGAATTCCCTCTGCTCTTCACTCTGACCTCCTTTTGCATTCGCTTCACTTCTCTCCTCTCTTCCAAACGCAATTAGCACTTCATTTCTACATACTATTTCAGAAGCTCTTTTCATTGTGTGATTCAATTAGCATCAAAAAAGTTTAATCCAGAAAAAGAATCCACTGGAATTAAAAAGAAAGGAGAAGAAGCTGGTGGCGATATATGTTATACTGCCATTAATTGCGATGACAATGACTCGCAATGGTAACCATTTCAAGAAGTGAAAATTTCATTCTGTATCCTCTGCTATTCAACAGAAGAATCACATTGTGTCATCTTCTTGTTTTTTCTCTCGAAATTATCAGGAACCTTGTTTCTATTTTGCTCACTGTTGCTACTCAAAGCACAAGAGTGAGTCCAGTATTTGAGATTATACTGAGCAGGTCTGACAACTGTTTTGATTCATAACCAGATGTTGTGTAGTGATTTTATTTTGGAAGCACCAATGTAGCACAAGACCTAACCAATTAACCGCTGCATGACTGGGCCAGGAGAAGCAAAAAGCCAAAGCACACTGCAACACTGTGATCCCGCTCTTTCCAGTCCTGTGGGTCAGAATAATGCCATGGAAGCAAACCATCAGGCAGCAACAAACGCTGGGCCCTTAGATCTCTCAGCCAATCCTATAAAGGCTGCCAGCAGTCCACAGCTGGCTGGCCCAGAATCTGCAGATGATTTCATTTGTTCGGCCCCCGCTCAAAGGCCCCGTCGACATTCTAAGTTCATTGTCCCGGGCCCAAAGGTTTGGGTGTCAAAACACAGAAACAGCTGGCAGCGGAAACACTACAAGCGCGACACAAAAGTGACCTTGATGGTGGTAGCATCCTGTACAGGCGGGAAGGACCCTGCGGCCTTGTTATGGTTCCTGCCCTTTATTCGAGTGTTAATGTGGAAATGGAGGTGATATGATGGAAGTAAAATGAGGAAGAGGTTTGTTAGATGAAAAAAGTAGGGCAAAGGTAATAAAGTAACCAGGAAATAAGAATGGGGCTCTAATCGGCTATTCTTTAACATCGAACACCGTAGCACTACTTTTTGCACAATTTGAGCAAATTTGCCTAAATCAGCAGTAATTTGCTTGTCCTTTGTGGCATATCCAATTGAAAACTGTACAAAGACAAATTATTTTTTTGTTTAAACTGATAAACTTTAGTTTTTGTAAATATAAACTCTGAATTCAGCAGCAGTCTAAGGTTACTAGTCAGCTGGGTGTGCTAATGCTAACATTAGCAGTGTGCCGCTACTTCCTGTCTCAGCTTACGTTGTTTTTACGTTGCTGTAAAAGAGTTAAATGGCTGAAGAAAGATTACAACACTGCCATATAACAGCCAGAGGTTTAAAAAAAACATAACATTTAAAACATTTATGAAAATTTAGTGCAACCATTTTTTTTACACCCCTATCAAGGGCTGCAGGGACAAACGGGGATAAACAGGGATAAACCACTTGGGATAAAGAAACATAGGACTCCTGTGATATGAAATAACGGAAACATGGATGTTTTTTATACATAATTAAGAGGAGAGAAGTCAGACTTATAGTGAGAAGAGGAAGGAAGCATCGGGGAAAAAAGAGGAAAGACAAACCTGATGGCATCACGTGTGGGGAAGCTCGGGAAGATAAGTAGGACAGAGGAGAGGAGCTGTGGCGACTTACCAGCAGAAAGGTCCTGATGTTGGGGATTTTGTTCAGCTCCATGAGAAGTCGCAAAGCCTTCTCATGGTTACTGCAGTACTCGCCGTACACTGAGAAACTCTCCCTCTGCAAAACAGGAGAGAAACACAGGTCAGGACTGCAGACCAGGGACTTGATATTATATTTTATTGGCTGGCAGCCTTGAGACAACTGACAGGAGGAAGTTTCGCCGTGCAGAGCAGAAAGCTCCAGTTACCAAAGTCTAATGACATGCAGTTGCACTTGTAGCGGAGTTACTATTGCGAGGAAAGTTGTAGATAACTGCACTTCCACAGCTGTCATCACTTATCATCATTAGCAGCAGCACCATCAGCGTGTGCTGTGCCAGGCTATCATGGTGATGTGTAACTGCAACAGTGATTAGATACAACTACTGAAAGAGCACCGGCCCTCGTAAACTTTTTGAATGGTTATGTACTAGAACTTACCATTTGTCACACTTCTCTATTTCAAAGAAGTCTACATCATAGTGGGGAGAAAAAAGTGCATGCCAACATACCACACTTCCTCTTTCCTATAGTGATAGCATCACACTGTGCAACAAGACAAACAAATACAGGAGCTGCCATTTAGTTTTCTTTACAATATGTAATGTGATACCTGGGCCAGTGAATACACTGCAAGATGCATTATTCATGCAGCAAACTGTAGGCAACAATGTATATACAGTATCACAGCTGCAGTTGAATTTACACCCCGGGGCTTACTGAGGCCTATTGTGTATTCTTAACTATGCAACAGTAATTGGGATGTGAAACCGTGTGCATGGTGGGGCCTAAGCTTGAGGTCTAGAAACTGAAACTGTCATCTGAAACAGCCTAGTAAGTGAAATCCAAAACTGCAGGTGCTCGGACACCGCTTTCAACTGCTACCGCCCCGAGGGCTTTGCATTTAAAGCTGGGGTGGACATAATGCTACAAAAGGAATAATTAATTTTCAGTCATTGACTCAAATTAGCCTCAAGAGTTTAAATAAATTAAAGTTCCAACATCCTTAAAAATGTGATTTTTTTTACCAAGCCAGCATCCTGTCAAAGCACAGATGTGCAAAAAAAAATCATGTGTGTGGTTTTACAATCACACACACAAGCCTAATTGTATACAGTGTCACTGTGGAGTGTGTGTGTCTGTTTCACATGGCAACCCAGCAGTGGTGACAGAAGCAGCCAAACAAAGCTTACAGCTCTTTTTATAGAACTCAATCCCAATCCCCCGACCAGAAGAAGGAGCTGAAAGTCTTTTGTAGGTGCGTAACACAAGTGAGCAGCACAATATAAACAGTGGGCACTTTTTACCATACAGGCAAGCGAGAACCCAAACACACCCAAAGCCGCGTTTGGCAGGGGATCCCAGATCCAAAGCACCACTGGGAGCAACAGCTGGGCCGGCATATGGCGTGGAACCCCAGTTACTGTCAAACTGAGTTAATACACAGCTACAGGAAGAGAGCGCGGGAGGGGCAAGGCTTGTGAACAGGCCCGCGGATAATGATTATTTTCTTTCTCAATTAATCTGCCAAATAGTTTCTCAATTCACTGACCGCTTGATCAGGAAAGAGTGAAAAAAATGTCCATCCTGGTTTCTCTAAGACCAAGGTGAAGTCTTTAAATGTCCTGTTTTGTTAGTTCAAAACCCAAAGATGTTCTCTTTAATGATTTTTTAAAAATGAGAAAGGAAAGAAATTGCCATATTTAAGAGAATCAAAACAGCATATTCTGCCATTTCTGCATGAAAAAGTACTTTAACTAATAACTGTTTGTGAACACAGTTGGCTAATGTTTATCTGTCAACCGACCAATTGATTAGTGACCAGTCATTAAATGTTCATAAAACACTTTATCTGGTTGTTAATGCGTACATGTGAAATAAGAATCCAAACAGTCTGACAACAGGAACATATTCTCAATAATTGCCCATAAAAAGGATCAGAGGCTGTACATCTACTCAAAATAATCTACAGTCTATTTAAATACATTATTCCTGTATTACAGACTGCGGTTATGAGATCGTTCTTTGCTCTTTTTGGTGCTGATTAAAAATGTGTGAGGAAATAGGGCTTTATTTCTCACATTAGCACCTTTTCTGTAAATACAGGCTACATAACGTATTTCCCTGAGAGCGCAGTGTTAGCTCAGCAGTCCTAGAGCTCTCCAGCAGAAACAAATGCAAAGTATTGTGATAACAGAGTTGATTCTGGCTCTATTTTGTCCACTTGCAATACAAGGAAAATGGGCCTTTTTAGAGCTTTTTGTAGTCTTAGCACTTTACAGCACAAGACGGCATTCACCTATTCATATACTAGTTAGCATGCTAGGTGCTACCTGCTCATAAGAGGTGACAAACAAATGGCACAGCCATCTGGGGACCAAGGTATTTTGGTTATATTTATCAAGGACACTTTGAAATGTACAGGGGTCGAACCACCGACCTTCTGATTATTAACAGTTTGCCCTATAGCCACAGCCATCCCATCACTGATGAAAACCATGTAGGCTGGCTAAATGTAGCAACATGTGAATGTGAATTTTGCAGTCTTACAATGCTGTTTTATTGGAAAAAAATACTAGAAACCGCTATACTTTATAAACCATTTGACAGCATGGTCATATAAGTCTCACCCGGCTGAGACTCAGCTACTTAAAATCTAACTCTCCAATAGCAATTTATGAGACCAGTAAAGTAAACAGAATATGTCCTCTGCCTGTCTGCTCTCCCCAATTATTTAACCAGGAAGGGCTGCTGTGGACGTGCCCAGACTGTGAAATGCAGCAGTAAACAGCATGACATGTTGCTGTCCTAAACAACTTTTTCAAGTTTCTTGTACTTGAATTAAGCAGTTTCAGTTTATATCTGAACTATAATAGAAACCCACCCACCAACAGAATACGAATATTAGTCTTTGGGGATATGTAAATGAAGCCACTGTGTATCGGTTTACACTGACATGCTCCTGGACATGGTGGCACTTCAGCAGCTGAACCTGAAATAACCATTTCACCTCTCAATCACAATCTGCAATTGAACCCTTCTGCTCCTAAAAAACAGCCGGCTGTTTACAACCAAAGCCCTCTCAGAGGTATTTCCTTTTCTCGGGTGACAACAACTACACAGTCAAAACTAGATGTCTTACCGGGACCAATATGTGAACCGCAGAGTCGATTTTAAACATCGGGACTACTCTGCCAGACTGAAAGACATCAGTTGTACCCAGAATAGCTCAAAGGCTTGGGTTGTCCCTTTGATAAACATAAGTCTTTATTTGAATTCTTCGTCATTGGAATGTTATTCCGGAGGCTAGATGAGAGGGTAGTATCACACACAGAGGAATCACATAGGAGTCAAAGCATAATGGGTGTAGTTGAGAGAGTGCATAATGACACGACTGTTGCTTCTCGCACAGTGCTCACGTATACACTCCCAGAAATAGAGCAAATATTGATGTCTCTGATTTCTCCTCTAACATGAGTCACTTTTTCACCTTTGCAGAGTTTGGATAATCTTGTGCATGCTGCGGCCCTGAAACGAGGGCTAAGAGTCTGTGTGTGTTTGTTCAAAGGAGAGAGACTCATTCCAGTTTTTTTTTGCCTCAAGTTAGTAAGAAAAATGTTATTTGCCCTTTATTTATTAATAGTGATGGCGAAACCTCTGTATAATTCTTGAGAAGAGTTTAGATGAAAAACAGTCCTGGTTGTTTAAATATAAAATGAAAGACTGGTGTTCTTTCTTTCTTTCTCTTTTACATCTGCAGCCTCCCGAGCCATCTTGGCAACATCTGACTTTGAATAGCAATGAATCTTCCCATTTTTCTTCCCTAACTGTGAGTGGCAGACAGTCTTGTGGAACAATGCGGGAGGTTAATCAAATCCCAGTCATGGTGTTGACCTCTGGGAGAGGTCAAGGGCTACGGCCGAAGGCGCCAGACGGGGACGACCGATTGGCTGAGACGTGTCAGTGTTGAGGGAGACAAAGGTCATGTGCTTGAGAGGGAAGTGTAATGGATATGGAGGGTAACACTTTTCCCCCTACTTAGCATTTATAAGGGATGTGTAAACATTCAGTAAATTAAGGAGATTTAACAAAACGTTATCTAAAGTCTGTTTTTTATTTAGTAGCTGTCAACAATTATTCTTCTACGAAAACACATCTATTTTTATTACTGTTTTACTTTTATTTATACATCAGCCTCCACTAACTTTTGTTTACTTATAACTACCTTACATTGTGTTACAGACCATTTACTTCAAGTTTCTATATGTTTGTAAATCATAAATAGAGGGACTTGTTGTAAAAAAGTGTAACAAGTGTGTGTGGGAATTGTGTATTTGTGTATTTCTTCTGTTTGCACATTAAATATATTGCTGAAAACAGATAATTGTTTCAGAAAATAGTGAGAAATATCCATCCCTGCTTCTCAAAATCCAATGGGAAGTCTTTAAATAACCTGTTTTATCAGCCCCAAATCCAAATATATTCAGTTTAATATGATATAATTTTGCTTTCTTATTATATTATTATATTACACTCATCATCACGTGTGAAATCTATATCCACTGCTGCTCTGAGGGACTGCTGCACTGACTTAGACGTAAACTAAAGATATGAAGAAGCTTTAAGCATAACAGTTCAATTAGGATTCCGAGCACTTGCAGCGTTCCTATTACCCATCCAGTCTGACCTCTATATATCCAGTCTGACCACAGGGTGATGGAAAAAAAACAGCTCGGGCTCCTTTAATCAATTCTCCACCCTGACACTTGGCCTGACGCACTGAATGACCATAACGTCTCACCCATGTGTGAAGCCACATTTTTGATGAGCCACTTCAACAGCTATCCACATATGTGATTAAATGTCATTCATGCCACAGGCAGGTAGTGCATGGATTATTACTGATTGATTAATTTCACCACAGAGAGGTGGTGTGGCTCAGAAAATGGCATGAAGGTTGGATTTTTTT
>CAFUXE010000443.1:186331-202356 GCA_903364295.1 Serranus cabrilla
CCATGTTTTCCACAGCACAGCACTAAGCCAGTTGTTATTGGAAAAAAATCAATCATGAAAAACAAACACAGTAGTCATGACGAACACTGTAACTCGACTCGACCCGCTGGACGCAGTTGTTGAGCTCATTACTTCTTAATCAACATGCTGAGGGGCAGCAGGATGCGGCGGACGGTCCTTGTTTGCCTTCAAATCTCCGTCTCATGGGACCTTTCTGACATCAGCGCATCGTCATCAGTCAGACATTGATGAATAATATCTGCATGAAGAACTCTGTTTGTGTTGGTTAGGACAGACAGTCTTTGTGTTATTGTCAGCTCTTGACCCGCACTGGCTGTGAAT
Organism: Serranus cabrilla; assembly: GCA_903364295.1. NCBI lineage: Eukaryota > Metazoa > Chordata > Actinopteri > Perciformes > Serranidae > Serranus > Serranus cabrilla. The sequence continues at coordinate 186,674 of CAFUXE010000443.1, forward strand.
TTGATGAGACTAGGGGAGGTTTTAACAGCACAGAGCCTAAAGCAAATTGTGATCCATAAGCATTATTGCATTACTGCCCTAAGCAGCTTACCGCAGATTGTGAGCATGTGATGCCTAGTTACTCTACGATACCTAAAAATAGCGATGATATCAATCTGTGTGTTAATAATAGTTGGTCAGATGGGACACAAATGTGTTTTTTGATACCCTTGGACTCATAATAATGAGTCAGAGTGGCTGCACGGAGGGGGCTCAGCTGCTGCACGGAGCGCTACAGAGATATTGCACATGATGGGCTCCTGCCACAGGGGTGACGGGCTGTTAGGGGAAACTGCTCATGATGCAATCCCACAGGAGAATAGTAACAAAACCATGAAGCTTCTTGATAAACCAAAAAGTAGCTGCCAAGTGTGACACTAATGCAGAATTACAGCACTCATATCTCAGCATGATCAAAAAGTCCAACATCCTCCCAAAAGGAAGAAGTTGAAAGTCACACTACAGAAATGACGATAACATTTTCACATTGAGACATTTGTATTTTCCTCATAGTACAACATCATTTGCCTGCAATCTTCTTCTTATTAGTCAGGCCTTTAATATTCGGCACTGCTGTTATGCAAGCACTGCAGCACAGAACACGCTGTCAGGATTTTCCTCAGGTTCTTGGTGTTGCTCAATAATTGTTCGAGATGATTTCCTCATTACTCACCCTCAAATCTGTACACTTAAGTTCATCTGGGTTTCAACACAAAGTTCAAGCATTTTGAAGCTTTTCCAGCACCTTACAGCTGTGTTAAACTACACATTTATATACAGTACTGACAGTATACTGATCATTTTACTTCTTTTTTCACATTAAGTTATATGTGACTGTGCTATAAACAACCAACATGATATTTCGTGACAGCCTTCTACAGAAGGACGACAAATTAAAACACGATAAAGTTTCAGAATGTGTAACCTAAAAGTAGACTCGGCATTCTATATCCTCCTGGGAGCCAAAAGAAAATGTGACATCCAATTTCAGTTTTTTTTTGTGATTTTCTACCTATTAAGGGTTTTAAAAAAAACATTTCACAATTTAGACCTTTCCAATGAATTAATTTTGAATTTTACAGCATGTCCACTGCAGTGGACTGCAGGTCCATTGTAGTGTAAAAGGCCTTCACACTAAATAAAACATCCAACATATACATTATTTATTTGATTTGACAATGCTGCCAAAACTTCAGAGAATCTATTGAATTGGAATTTCAAGCATTTTTCAAAGCTTAAAAACACCATATTAAAATTAAAATGTGTTCAAGGATTCCCAGCTCCCATAGAAACCCTGAGCCAATCATAACACAGGTACCTGCTGCAGGTACCTGACAGTAACAGCTATGTATTGGTGTGACAGGCTGGTGAAACAGAATGTTAACTGTAAGTAAATAGTTGAGGAGCTATATATTTTTAAGCTAGGTATTCACTACAGAAGCCAAACAGATGTAGGTCCTTTATATCAGGAGGAAAAGCCGGGCATTTAAACGGTTAACTGATCTTATTCAGAGTGCAACAGTGACCCAAGTTCCCAGAAACAAGCCTGTGTGTTTGTACAGCACATTAGCTTTTTGTGAGCTTTTTTTAACAACCCCACACCCCTTCCTCTGCACTCATTTACAGACTGATGTACAAGGGTGTTTTCAAACTTGAAGCAACAAGAGGTCTGGCTGTTTGGCCCAAGAGTTCGGTAAGTTTAAGTGTGAAACCTCTTGTCGAAGTCAGGTGTGATTCAGAGACACACTCACAACAACTGTGAAAGCTCACCGGTTAAAGGCAGTTATTTAACCTCTGTGGTGTGAAGGCAAAGGCACTCATCTGGTGAAAGTCTGTACTGTTGGGAGGCTGTTACCACAAGAGTTGTGCCACATTTGTACAGGTTTCTTTGTGCACAAGGTGCACAGTGGCAGGACAGATTTATTCCAATATCAAGCAAAAAGTCAATGACAGCCAATCTGCTTTGTCACAAATGTAAGACGCAGGTGCAGCATAGACGGCATATAGCTTTGTCACAAATGCATGTTGCACAATCTATCCACACTTCCAAAGGACTGTTGGGTGAAAGCAGACCTTCCTCTCAAAACTTCTGAAGAAACTAGCCAAGGTTTGCATGCCATTAAACTTGTGATCCAATCAAACTGAGTCACTGTCCATCTTATTGCGACAACTTATGTGCGAGAAAAAGTGAAGACAAGTTAAAAAATCCCAAACTGCAACAGCAGAAGTGTGCACTCATGCCTCTGTCACCCTGTTTGTGTGTGTGTGTGTGGCAAGCAAACAGGAAGTGAAAACAGAGCGATCGCACTTTACAAAAAGCTAACACTTTTTTTGGACAACCAAATCATTGACAAGAATTCTGTTCTTTTCAAGCTGATAGGCAGCGGTTCAAACCCAGCAGGGGGAAGGAAAATAAACAGCCTGCAGAATGAAGCAGTGCCTCTCGACACAAAAGCAGCAGATGTTGTTTCGGAACAGGAAGTGTGGCTTTTGTACAGAGGAAGTATATGACATGTTTGACTGGCCGCTAACTCAGCCGTGTTCTAAGTAAAGTCTTAGACAGTTTTTTTGCTAGCCTGCAACCAAAATGTAACAAACAAATAAATCACACTGTGTCCTATAAACTAAAAAGATCTAAATTATGGACTTTGCCCTTTACTTTGTGGAAAAACAGCTGCACTGTAATGAGACTATGTTGTTTATGTTTTAAGGCACCAACTATGGCAGAATGACTCGTGGAAGATATTGCTTTGGATTGAAGGGAACAAAGCCGCCGTCTTTATCATTCAAACATTCACCTGCAACCCATCATTGTACTCTAAAAATACTGTCTGACACTGATAACTGGTCCTGTGTCATATGAGGCAGCAGGCATCATCTCACATGTCCAACAGCTAAAGGGTCAGATTTGGGTTGGGGGGGCGGGGGATGCTGCTAAATGTTGAGGTTTATCAGAGCGAAGAGGGGCCAGACAGTAAGGTGTGAAGATACAGATGGACCATATGCTGGTGAGGGTTCCCTGTTCGCTCCACTGGACAGTGAGTAAGAGGCCTGCTGCCTTCACGTCTGCCCTGTCTGCTTCTGCACGGAGCTTTGTACCTGCAGCTGAACCAGCCACGTAACATGACCCAACAATAGCTCCACATCTCTGAGTCCAGGTCCTGCCTTAGTTATAGATACAGTTTGCAGAGATACAAAAATACACCAGTGTAAAGTTAATCTATGGACCATTTCTCAGTGGTAAACATAAAAATAAAGAGTTTGAATGGGTTACTTGTTGCAGTGTATTGTTTACAGCTTTTTTTCCTTTCCATGGTTCATGTGTTTCTTTTAATGACGATAGTCAATATAACAACTGAACTGAACAATTATTTGAACTGTACATTGAACTAAACATTAGAACATTTGTTGTTATGACAGTTATCCAGAAAGTGTGCAGGTTTATTTCCGGGGTTACGGTTCATTTCTGAGATACCTGGACCCAGAGCAGGAGGGTCGCTTTGGTGTCTCTGTGGCGATTAAACATAAGATATCATTTGTTTTGGGTCATCTTTAGTGTCATATATAAATAAAAACAAACCAGAAGTGCAAAAAAGCACTTAGATGCAGAGTATGCACATATGTTTAGTGAAATAATAGAGATAAAGTGAATAACTGAGATATAAACAGTATTGGCAGAAGAACTGTGGTATAAATACACTATAAGTGAGCTGATATTATAACATATAATTCTTGGAACACTCAAACTTTAAACATATTCATACAGTTTAAACTGAAACGAAAAGAGGCAGGGTTGTGTTTTATATCATATTTTATAACTGCATGTTCCTGTGAAAACCAGTAGTTTGTACTGCTGGTTCTGGTGCTGGTTGTCTGTGACATGTTGTGTATGATGCAGCTGAATCAGCTGACAGGAAATTATCACGGACCTAAGCTGTTGCCTAGCAATACACTTCCACTGAAACAGTCTATCATTTCTTAAGAGTGTAGTATTTTGTTGAAACAATAAACTCTACACAGTCATAAATACAATAAGGAAATAACTTAAGAGAAGTAAGAAGCAGTCACAGTTGTCAAACTAGGTCAAGTTGCGACATGGGAATAAGTCAGGCGTACAGTCGGGCTCAGAGGATGTCGGAGCTGCTGTCACACTGCTGCCTCAAGGGTCACTCAGAGTCAGGTGCAGAGGATGCTTTTAATTTGAATGTTTGCATTCAGGAAAGGTTATCCGCATTAAACATGGATTAACAGGAAATGAAAATAGTCTCAAGGCACCTCGACTGACATTTTGGACACTGGTGGTGTTGTACTGGATTGCATTATAGTAGAAGGTGTTTTTAATATTGTGTAAAGAAGGGAAATATATAACTTGATCATCATCTTTGGGAATGTTCTTCTCTTATTCTAGTACCTTCTCCGTAATGAGACTAAAGATGGCGTTAATGGGGACAAATTTTTGGGGCCATTTTTCTGATTACCCATGGATACATTAGCATTCAGCAACAACGCTGGGCCATCTCACTCGATTCAGATATCTCACAAGAGACCCCGTATATCAAGCACAAGCTCTAACACTTGTCAGGGGTTTTCCAGCAGGCCCTGAGAGCCCCTTTTCAATTCGCTGCAGTTCCCACACCTACTGAAGCAACCCTTAAACAGAATCACAGATCCACAGATTCAGGACTTTTCTAAGCGGGTTCTCAGGTCACCAGCCTCAGAACTCTCTACCCCTCCTTATCCAAGAGAAAACAACAACAAGCTAAAGACAATGCGCCCATTAAGGGTCTCTCTTTTTGGGGAGAGGATTGAGGTTGCCAGCCACAAAAGGGGGACAGGGCAGTTCTGGAGAGGGAATGGGGGCCATTTTGGGGTCGACATGGCATGAAATTGAATAAATAAATGAAGAAATCCCCTCTTTGTGGCCTGAGTGCAGCAGAGCCAGAGAATGGCCCGTGGCGTTGCCACAATGAGGGACCCCAGCAAACCTTAGCAGACTACTTTCTCTCTGAAGCCGTAATTCACATCTCTCCCCAAACTCCCTCGGCTCCCCCTCACCCGCCAACCAGTCCCTCGCTGTCTTCCAAGAGAAACCCTTTTTGGCAGAGCCAATCACCAAAAACACAAAGTCTTCTTTGAGTCTTGTCCAGTTTTTTTTTTCTCTCCCACTCTCACTCACTTCCGCTTTGAAGGACTTTAAACTTCAAGGCTCTTTGAGTGGCTCACATGGGCGGAAACTAAACACTACAGGGGGATGAGACAGTGTCTCGACCACAGAGGACAGACAGTCAGCACCGGACCAGAGACTTCCTGTTAAGACTGCCTACTCATCAAAACCCTCATCAGCTCTGTGGCATTAATGAAAAATCTCTCAGCCTGTGTTCAGTCCATCAGCATTCTGCTTTTAAGGGGTCTCACTGATACAGACACTCAAATCTAATGAGCATGCATTGTTTTATTACGGGACAAGTTGACATGATGCATTTAAATCTGAGGAGGAATTTTCACCGTCTCATTGAGCTAGATTCTCCTGCTTCCACAGTGGCTGCACGTAATTATTGTGCTATAAATATCCTTTATTGTATCTCCACTTTTCCAGGTGGATAGGCAGCTTCTGTCAAACAATTATAGACTCACTCTCAAATCTCACATCTGTAAGAGCAAAAGACTGAGAGGCACATGGCAATCTTTCTCACACACTCCCCTTGTGATCATGGAAATGTAAATAGTTTGTGATGCATATGAAGAGAGACAACTGTAGATCACTGGTTGTGTTGTACAAAATGACTCGTTTCACTATCAGAATTTGATTTATTAAATCTGATAACATAAAGTCTCAGGTCGCTCTCATATATAAAGTCTGGTGGACTCTGGTGTGCAATTCAGTGGTGAAGTTGCAACAATTTTTCATTTGGTTTGGTTTGCTTCCACACTGCTTTATCAAGCGCGTCAAGCATTGAAGACAAATGTCTTTTGTCTGTTGGACAGAATATGTGAGTGAAAGAGTTTTTCCACTTTTATGTGACATTGATCCGCTGTGTGATTGAACACAGAGTGATTAGCCACCATTCTGTCGCTAAATAATTTGAAGACTGTTGTTTTTGTGTCCAGCCACAAGCAACTGTGTTCTGTGATCATTTGACCTTTTTTAGATAAAAGTATTTATTTAATTATCAGCTGTCAATGGGACAATTTTCAAGCCTGCAACTACCTTGCCTGGTGTTGATTCTCAAATTTCCACCCAGATTCAACCCAGAATGCGCTGGATCGGACTGCGTTCTCTCCTGCAGCGAACCAGCTCTTGTGCCCTTGGAAGCGAACCGAAACCCCCTTTTTTTAGCGGACCAGAGTTCATTTGAGCATTAGCACCAGCAAAAACCAAACTGATTACCCGACAAAACACACCAAAGTTTGTTTCAAGCGGACCAAACAGCTGCATGAATAAATTATCCACATTTATCCACATCCAAGTTAGCCGAGGCTAAACCGGAAGATAGCAGAAGTGTCTGGTGCAAAAGATGATTGATTGCTTTTACTTTTAAAAAAAAATCACCAAGGATAAAAACACAATAAAGCCTGAAGGCTATTTTCCACAAGATCAATCAACAGATATGATATATATACACATATATATTTATATGTATCTGATTCATTAGCTCCATTCATGCTTCATACTTTGTAACCATTTCTTTAAGGTCACTTGAAATGTGCTCTGTGACACACTCAGTTTCAGATCTGTGGGCAGATTATTCCACTGTTGCACTGTACAGAAACGAGACTAGAAACACAGAAGATCCTGATAATTACACAGAAATTGAGAAGTAGTATCTAGAGATGTAGAATTGGCATATTCACTTCAAAGGGAACATTCAGGTTTCATCCAAGCTTAATAATAACCTAGTTTCATCTCTGCCAGCGCTTGACATTTAGAGCAGGTTTGTCTGAGGGTCCTTTTACGAAGTGTCTTTCCTGTTGAGGGGTGACATGTGGTGATCAGAAGATAACATCATGCACCAGATTGCAAAGGCCATCTGGCCGCTTGGATGTGAGTTTTTTGTTGCTGACAGACGTAGGGAATCACAGACTGGATCAGAGCGTGGTGAGCATGGTGTTGAGTGAGCCATCAGAGACATGAGAAGCGTCCAACAGACATAAAGACCAACTACAGAAAGATATGCAACACAGCTAATCTGATAAAGATTTCATACATTTTCAATAATATCTGTGTGCATTTCATGAAAAAAAAACATGTTTCCTTTTATATACGTGCCATAACCAAGTAAAACCAGACTAGAAATGCCACCTGGCATTCAGCTGGGCAGACATAAACAGTGTCATGGACACAGACAGGGGGAAAATGGTGGTAATGAACCAAATTAGTGTCTCATACCACACAATAATGGTCATTTTGGCAAAGCAGGGGGGAAGATCATAGAGAACACCCACTACATCTGACTCAAACAGCATTTACCAACCCGATAGAGAACAGTAATTAATGGACAGACACACAGCAGCTAGTTAAAGTCCTCTCAGTCTGAAAAAGTCTTATTCTCGCTCTGAAAACACTGATGCAACTGACCTACATTATATCTCAACTTCTCTTTTTTGGCAGCCACTAAGGCCAGTCACACTTTTGTTCAATTCCACATGAAAGTGATGCTTCTTGGATCATTTTGATTCACAAAATTCCATCTAAGTGCCAGCAAACATAAACCTGAATCACATGTAATCACATGACGAAATGAGAAAACAATCCTTGTGAAATCCCCATTTAACAAGGGCTCCATTCACTCACAAGTTGTTGTTTTTGTCCTGTCACACATCTATCCTTTAAAGGGTCATGTAAAAAAAAAGCAGCTGTAGGCAAAGAAAAACCCCAAAATCTGGCTGTGGTGATTCTTCATCATGTCAGAACGTGGTATCACTTCCTAAAAGGTTTCCTTTCAGCATGCAGGAACAAAATCATCACAGTAACAGCTCAAGCATGTATTACTCAAGTCTTTAATCATGCCATGTTAGTTGGCAGAAATGTCATCACATTGAACAAATGCCAAAATAAAAGCCCTTCAGCCACCAGGCCCAAGAATTTGTCAGCAGCTGTCGTGAACAGTTAAAACAACATAGTCAGCAGCCTCTTTACCTCCTGGGGTTAAATAACATAAACAGGCAAAGATCTCCACTAATTGGTGAAGTGAAGTTGTTTATCTTACAGCTAACGCTTAACAAGAAGACAGTAATGGCAAGGAAACTACAGCACAACCCTGCCTAGTTTTCAACCGTGTTCAATAATGTTCTCGTTGGATAGTCGCTGCTTAGTTAATCCAGCAGCGTTCTTCGCTCCATGCATCTTCCCACCACCTCCACATCGTTCCACCACTCACTCAGGCTGTCACACACAGTACGCTCTATTGCCGTTCTTACGCCGAACAAGGCATCATTAGACACACTTTTCATTCAGTTTTGTCACAACATGTACACCAACAGTCTGTCAGAGGAAGTGAGAATGGTACATGAAGACTGACAGTAGACCTGAGGCTGCCTGCCTGACAAAAGAGAGAAGAAAGAACTGGAACGAAAGAATGAATTATATCAGCATAATGCACATATCTTAGGGCGCTCTAACAACCCAAAGTTTAGTCTGTTTCAATCAGACTCTAGATCGGTTAAATCCTTGTTGCAGTTCGTTTGGTAGCTTGTGAATAATCGTTGCAAAACAAACTTCAGTACAGTTCAGCTCCTACAGTATATAAATGAAACTGATGTCCTTCCTTAAGCTAATTCCTCATTGCAGAATTATCAACTTATAGCAAAAAATAATGTAACGTTTAACTTTGTGGTAGAAGCATGTTGTGGTAGAAGTGCATCAAAGCTGGCCTTCTCTGGTTATGGAGGTGTCTGATCGCAGCACATCGGAAATAATGAATCAGCACATTATCAACAGGCGCTCGTTAAGAGCATTTTGCTTTTTTCAGATTTGTTTTTTCTCGGACCACTGGAGCAGGATTACAGCCAGTATAAGGAAAGGTACTAAAAATGTGTTTTACCACCAACTTCCAACTTTTCCAACTTGGAAATTCCAAGTCTATGCTGGATAACTTATTTACATTTTGTTTGGAGGACAACAATTCAAATGAGACGAATTGGATTAGAGCTTGGTATTGGTACTCGATATCTTTTCAGTTTTTTTTCTATGAAACGCCCGCTCAACCAAAGCTAAAAGCTGGTTACCACAGTTAGCTGTAACGCTAGCACTAGCTGAGTGTACCACTGTGGAAAGTCAAAAGGCACCAGTAGCAAAAACAAACAAACTGAACAAGGTGAAAGCAACGTTAGACCAGAGCCAACTGAGCCCTTTTCAAGACCATAACATCAAATAGTGTCTTTCCACAGTGAATAAGGAATAAGAATGGACAGAATAAACAAGACTTCACAGGAAGTGGTCTTGTGACCACACTAAAGACTAAGACAAGACTCAGGTATTACAGCCCTTCCTACATTTGATCCCTTTTCTCCCCAGATCTAGAAAAAAAGATTTTGTTTACAGCTAATCACAGTAAGTGTTCTTCAGTTTGATGCAATATGTGATTGGTGTTGTGGTGAAGTCAGGTATTCATTTGGCTGGTATCCAATGAGGTACTGTATTGGTATCAGTGTCACTTTGAGGATGCTAGTATTGTGATTTTTACACAAAACCCTGCCCTAGATTGTTTCAGTCCACTTTTAAATACATTGGGAAGTCTGTGATGTGTGTGACACTCCTTCTTTGTCCCATTGTGTCGTGTGAGCAGCTTCCTGGCTGGACGGCATACAGACATTAACTCTGACCCGCCCTGATCGGGCCACACTTCCACAGTCCTGATGTCTAACCCAGCCTTTATAAAACATTTTTACCATATTCTCTACACTCAGGGAGCTTTGTGTAAAAATGCTCCATAGTTGTTTTTTTATTCAGCATTTTTCTCTGAGGTAAATGACCTCTGACCCTGAAAGGAGCCACACATCTGGTTGTATTTGAGAAAGCAAACAAACATTGTAAGCCTGCTGCCACAGTCCGTAAACCAAATAAGAAGCTCTCAGGGGAAAGTCATTCTGCAGGTATCCATCCATCCCATTCATTCACCCTTCAACAGTGTGTTCTCAAAAACATGCTGCACAGTTACTTCACCCCGTGTCCGCCCTGAGAAAGTACTTGTCCCAACTTTGTCCGGGTCATGATCTCAGAGGGGACGTTACAGATCTCGTGTTGCTGCACTTTTACAATTCAGGCCAGGTCATCCACTGTATCATATAACAGTCTGTTGACAAGCACTTCCACTGGGCACAGTGAGAGTTATTTGGTGTGTGCTCCAGTCATAAAAAATCCTTGTTAACCAAACAATGCATCTGAAAAGTCTGCATTCTTGGCATTGCATGCTGATATTTGGCACAGTGAAAACACTAACCCTGTGACTTCTGTATCATGGCTTTGTAGCTTATACACACCTCAGATTCAACAGCCCCCACTCCTAAACAGATTTAACTGCATAACCAATACCGGAGAACTACACAAAGAGCAACATTTAATCCATTTAACACCTGTTGTAACCAAAAGGATGGTTAAAAAGTACATCCCTCCACACTGAACATGACTTTTCTCCTATGCTAATTCACAGCTGTAAGAATCTGAAGACACATCTTGTTGAGGGGAGGAGGAGGGGTGTTTTCTTGACATCATGCCTCCGGGTGTTACAGTGGTTTAGACTTGTTAACTTGAATACTTAAAATTCCTGCTGCAGTCTTATGCCTCAAAGAAATGGCTTATCAACACACATGACTAAAAAAAGCACTGAGATTAAGTTGGAAACTGGCATTTACCCCCATTTATGTAACACGCTGCATTGTAATGAGTGAGTCTGGCACTGGGACTGTGGCAGAAAGCTGCACTGCAAGGTACCAATTGTCCAGAGTGAGATGGAGGGGTGCACAGATGCAAGTTAAAACAGAGGTTTATGCAGCATTGACCTCAGGTTAAGGTGGTGCTATGGGTCTTAGTGTGCAAATGTCTCTGGCTTTGAAACAGATGGCTGACAAAGTGAGACAAAGAAGTTGTTCTGAACTAAAAAGCCTGTAGATACAACTTACAATCACAATAAATAATACTTTCTATTTGAACACCTTGCATTTCCCTCTATCTATCTATCTATCTATCTATCTATCTATCTGTCACCAATACATTTCCTTTACAAATCATTTATTAGCTCCTGTAATTCGCTACCCGAGTCGTACATCCTGCCCGATCTGTACTGTGCATGTGCAACTCTCAACAGAGATGAGAAAGAAGTGAGATGGCTCACTCCCATCATCTGCTAGGGAAAAAACAATGACTGTGTCCGAAACTGTTGATGGAATTAGATAACAAATAAACTATCTCGCTTCTTTCTGATTGTACTTTAGCATTACCGATCGGCCGATGCTAACGAAGAGTGTTACATCTACCAGAGGCAGCAATTTGGCAAAGGTGTTGTGTGCATTTGTTAACATTTTAACATCTCCACTCAATACCACCTACAGCCTTTAAAGGTTGGATTAATCTGTGAGTTACACGGTACATGACGAGACTCTGCACCCCATCTCTCAAGTCTTAGTAAGCAGCAGAGTTTAAAGGCCAGTAATAATAAAAACCCTCACAAAACCCCAGCAGTCTGCCACAGTAACTGTTCTACCTGCTGCTAGGACTCCGCTGGCTGTTTTCCCCCTTCACTCTTGCTATATATGTGATGTGTTTGTATGACTTCAGTGGGGCTGAGGTTGCAGTGAACTGAAACCACCAGCGTTGTGGCCAAGATGAGAGTTAGAATCTGAAGCTATTTTTACCCCCCTTGCCCAGAGAAACTTCATGCTGGTCTTTCCCACCAAATGGGGAGGGCTGGAGAGATGGAGCGGAGGAAAGAAAAAAAGAAAAAGAAAGGAAAGCGGTAGACAGAGGCTCAAGTTTTGAGAGGAAGCTCAAGGCTGGTTTCCTGCATGTCTGTTTTCCTGGGCACCAGTCGGATAATGTGTTTGTATGCATGTGCACACGTCATCCTGTTTGCTTAGCTGGCCCTGACAACAGTAACTACAGGTGGACATGCAGGAAAGTCAACAACAGCAAAATAAGAAAAAAAAGGTGTGAAAATGCTGCAGCTAGAAAGTGGACGTGCGGTCACACACCAAAACACGATATCACGTATCCATGCAAACACACATCAGTATTAGACGTGTAATCTCACTTGTGTGTGGCCCAAAGCAGGGGTCACAGGGGGCAGGATTTCCAGATGTTTCCTATTATCCCTCAGCACTGCAGAGACCTTCCTGGTCACCCTACTCTCAGTCTCACACTTCTCAGAACGGAAGGTCAGAAGCTGACTAACTTATTGACCACATGATTCCACTGTTGTCTTAACTGGACAGGATTCATGAAGACATGGGTCAGCGTGGTCGAAATAAAAAAGACAGCAGCTCTTAAAATGGCATTTTATGGTTTTGAAGGAAAATCCCTCACATCTACCGAGGTATGACGCCACTGACCGTATTCCCGTCATAGATAGCCTACATTTTGGTGGATCATGACGGGGAAAATCCAGTTGCCTGGATTAAATCAACAAAGCGCTGCCCTGAAGAAAATCCCCACTAATCTATGGCACTAAGAAATGATCAATTCAGACCCAAACAAGGGAAGCTGCGGCAACAAAGGCTTGAAAAGAGCCGTTATCACCATAAACTTGGAATTGAAAAGGAATCAGCTTGTTTAAATGAGACTGCTTCCGCTCTACTTCAACAGATTTGGAGATTCGCAACGATAACACTGAACAAAATGAATCCTCTAATCCCTCTTTTCACACCCCCAACCCCCTTCTCACCTCCTCTCCTCCAACCATCTCTACATGCTTCCCTGCAGCACATTGGATGAGCTCGTTGGCGCTGGCAATTGCCAGGGGATGAGTGACATGCAGAATGGCTGGGATGCCAAAGCCGGATAACCATCTCTTTTGTGTGTCATTTGCAATCATTGCGATTGAGAAGTGATTCTGTACGGGGGCTAAAGATCCAGGAGGTTGTGGAAGAGCACAAAGGGCGGTGGAAAATAAAAGAGTGATAAGGCAGTGGAGATTGATGTGGGCGGTCAACAGCGAGCTGCCATTCAATCTGCCACTGTTCAATTTCCATCCTGGACATGGGAGAAAATCCCCAATCAAACTGAGGAAAACAAAACCGTCAGGTTCTTACAGATAAGAAAGAAGCTGAGGGCGTCTATATAAAGAATCTATACCCTCAATCACATGGCTGATGGAAATGAATTTCTGCCTGAGACATGCCCAGATATCTGTGGTGTGAGAGTAGAAAATGTTTCAGGGATCATCAGTGTGTCATGCTGTGGTGTCACTTCCACAGAATCAAAACTCAAAATAAAGAACAGTGGTATTAGAAGACTAGAAAGCCATGCAACCTCAAACCATGTTGTTTTCTCAGTCACGGGTACAGTTCATCTTTCTCGACAACAAAAACTCCTCTCACTGTCTAGATATCACATCATATCACTATTCCCTTTGACATGTGTAACTCACTGAAGAGTCACCAGTATATCAAACATTCTCTATGAACTGTCAAAAGGCATTCTGGGAAATGTAGGAGCTATCTAATTGAACGAGAGGAGGCAAGCTGAGAACAACTCAAGTCATCACTTAGGATAAAATACTGAGTTTGCACAACTTCTAAATCATAACATCAAAGCATTAATCCTACATTTTCCAAACTTCCAAAGCCTTTATCATCAAATCTAAACTGTTACTATAAATGCTACTGCAAAAATATTAATTTATACCCGCAGCAATCAATTTATATTGACGCTTTGTTTATTTCAAAAGCTGTTTTTGATCAACTTTGAATGTTTTGATCGTGATTTAATGCTTGTTTTTTTCCAGAGTAGGGAATCATAGTAGGGAGGACTTACAACCAGGAGGCAACAAGCAAATATGACGGCAAGATTCTTTCATTTAGTTTAAATATTTGAGTGATAATGTATAGCGTATTCAAATCCAACCAACACAATGGTTAAATTAACCTTTCTATACTTTCAGGAAAATAAGTTCCCCAAACACAAATAGTCTGATTCTATTTTTTCCCACTCTCACTTTTCATTCCCAATCAGTGCTTTAGCCTCTTCACACTGAGGGACTATGCCTCCCCAACCAGCCCACCCCCCACACAGAACCACTCTATATCTTTATTGAAACCATATGCTCTGAGCTCCCACAGCCAGACTTCCCTTATCAACACCACAGCGAGCTGCACGGCGACAAAGCCGCGGCTCCCACTGAGGTAAGGGGAGCAGGCTCAGCTGGACCCTGGTCGGAGAGCATGGGAGGGATTTGCAGAGGATTGGCATCTGTGGAGCGGACTGATGTTTCTTTTCTCTTGTCTCTGGAGTCATTTAGCAATCTAAGCCACTCAGCTCAAATGCCAAAAAGTCCTACATATGTGGAGATCTAGTGGATTTTGAATTAGTCTCAATGCACAACATATACCATCTCATATAGGGGACATTAATGCAGAGCAGAATGCTTTGGCATCAAGGCTTGTTTACGCAGTATGTGCCCATATGTGAAGACGAGTAATGAGGGCAATCCTATGCATCTATTCCAGCCTACAGAAACACTTGTTTACAAGACGATACAAGAAAACTGCTGAGGAGAAATAAGGACTAAACCTCAACACTCCATGCCTTGTGTGTTTAAAGGGCAGTCTATACAAAGACACAGGTGATAACAGACTCCCTCTGTGCCTGACTCCCCTCTGGCTGTGCAGCGTATGGCTTAAATCAAGACATGCCAATTGATGTGATGACGGGGAGGAGCATGGTGGAGGGTGCTGGCACTGACAGCTTTCAGATGTTCACAGGAAAAAGCTCCCAGACTTCTCTGATAAATCATTGGGGGCTTTGTCTTTATCATTATGTCGGAACTGGGTTTGCAGGGGGGGAGGTCAAAGCATGTCCCTCTGCTGCCTGGTCTGTCTTGTAACAGAAGATAAGCCTCTTCTGCAATGCTTTCTTGTGGGACTGAAGAAAGGAAACAGAGGCCACAGAGATTGCCCCCCCAAATGTTGTAGAATTTAAATCCATTCAGGAAACCAGCGGGGGCTTCGGTTGCATAGGAATCATGTTGAAGCTAAATTAAATGATGTGGGTATAGTGTGGAGAAAGTAATGCATCACTGACTTGAAGTCTGTATGCTAATTTAGTGTCTCGGCGACATTATGCTACTGTGAACCATCTGAACAGAATTATTTCAAGAACTTTGAGGAAGTTCCTAAACATGTGACAGCACAAGAGAAAGAGGAAACCATGACCATGTTTGACAAATGTTTGCCACATGTTGAAATTGGAAAATGAACAGAATCACAAGAACGTTCACAAGAAACAACAAGTAAAAATTATATCAACCAACATTTGCCTTTTCACCATTCAAGTTATGAGGGCGGCAGAGAGAGAGACGAGCCTGAAACACTAAGGGTTATGTTTTGTAGCTGACCCTGACCTTTGACCTTGTTGCGGCGGGGAGGCAACAAAATAGGGGATTCCCTAGAGCAAGCAATAAAGCATAATAATAAAGTCACATTACTGCTGTCAC
>CAFUXE010000443.1:207715-236962 GCA_903364295.1 Serranus cabrilla
TCTTCCTGGAAAAGTAAACACGTAAATTCCAAACTAGGAACACATGCAAGCCTTAGTTTGTTTATTTGAAGAGGTTTTATGTAATTGTGTTAGTCATTTAGTTATTTGGATGGGGGATTTGTCTTACAAATCTAAATTTATTTTTTGTTATTTAACATAAAATATAATTTCAGTTGCAATTTTAAGAGAAAATAGTGAGAAAATCGCATCGTAAACCCTGAATCTGAAATAGTATCGAAACGTGAGTTTATTGCATCGTTACATCCCTAATGAGTATAGGGTAAGAGTGTGTTGTGTGCGCTTGTGAGCCAGTGTTAGGACAGGGCAGGGGGGTTAGAGGTGAGGCTTTCCCTCTCCCACCTCGTGGAAGAGCGAGGTGTAAAACTCAGGCTCTAGTTGCTTGTTGCGGTAACGCTGGACAATCTCAGTTATTTTCTGCTTCCGCCTCACGTGAGGCGGGTTGTACAAGTCACTTTCCAGACGCTTCCGTCGGCACACGTTGATGACTGTTTGGCGCACAAGAAACCCTGGGAGGAAGATATAAACACAGGAGCTCATCAGGACAAAGTTGTCATATAAGACGACTAAATAAGGAATTTCATGAAATTGATAATCCGATAAGCAACTTAACCATAAAAAAACACCTTCTAATGAGAGAAAATAATAAAAATGCACAATAAGTCTAACATTTTAACTGCATTGACTAAAGGGACAATGGTAAATATATTTTTAAAATGACTCTAGGAAAGATACCAATAAATATAGCTTCAAACTTTGCCATCTGCTGGCTAGAAGTGGTATTACATGCACTGAAAAGCAGAATGAGGTTTATTGTGTATTTCAAGATAAAGTTATGCATCAGCAGAGGAGAGAGAAATGCTGAAAAGCAGTGGTGGAAGAAGATAAATACTGTAGAAATACTACCGTGTAGAAACACCTCGGTTTTAAACATAAATTACTTTAATGTTCCAGGTGGTAAAGGTGGAGCTCATTCTAATTACTTTTAACATTTCCAGACTTTAGTGGCCATCACATCTGAATTGTTATTATGCAATACAATTGAAAAAATATATACCTACAGCGATCAATGTGCATTACCACTTTATTTCCCTTAGTTAAGTTTTTTTTTTAGCTTGGATCGTGTGTTCTGATTGTGATTATTTAATTACTGCTATTTTCCAGAGTAAGGGATCAACAGAGGACTTGTTTAATTTCAAATATTAAAAGATTTTATGTTTATGAGTGACTAAGCAGATGAAACACCATATTATTCTTCTTTGATATTCTAAAATTCAAGCAGGAATATATCCAAATTCAAGCATATTCCTAACCTTGACAACACAGTTAAAATTAAGCATTTCCCAAACTTCCAAGACATTGTAAAAACCATTTGTTCCAAGGTATTTGAAACTTAAATGCAAACCATTAAATATTTAGATGTGCACATTATTATTTCGGTAAGCTCATCAATGAGCCTAATAGATTTCCTATGAACACTGTGATGCATTAAGACTTGTTGCCTCTGTTCTTTCTGATCGGAACATATGGAAATGTATAGTAGGGAGGGATAAACAAAGAGAGAGATACAGGAGCCATTACCTAGTGCTCTGCGGCTGACCACCATGCCGTCCACCACAGGAATCACCATGCCAAATTTACCCACAGCCCCATGCAGCCGGATCCTGAAGAGTCCCGTCTTCAGAGGGTGGATGAAGATCAGAGGAACATCCTTCTCTAGTAACCCTGACCTGCAGCAGGAAATATCAGAAAAACAAAGAGGATGATGATAGACGTGGTTTGAAACAAACAAGAACATGAATTAATACAGAACAATTAAGAAACAGTGGCAGGATACAATAGAAAACACAATAAAAGCACCATTTATAGACATTGAGCTCATTTATACTTGCCAGCAACGTATCTTGAGATATCAGACGGCAATCACATACACCGTGACTGAACTTTTGTTTAAATGCCAACAGATTTTCACTCCCCATGAAACAACAATCATGTAGGCAGAGGTTGTGTCTACGTCTGACTGAATTCTCCTCTGATGCCGTTCCAAACTTTTAATTGCACAAAATAGCTTCTTTGTTTGCTTTGAAAAGAAGAGAAAGTAATTTTCTTGATCTTTACAAATGTCAAGCAGGCAGTGTTTTTTTGATGAACTCAGAAGAGCCACTCAGCTACTCAGAAAGTAGTTATATCACTAATTAGATCAACTGTTGTTGCAGCAGGTAATGTCAATCTATCCACAGTCTGAGTAACACACTATCAGAACATTAAAACAACTTATGTATGAATGTTTACACGCTCTGGATTTTTGCTTTAAGCCACCGCAGAGTCGTAACTGTCGTCACTGCTCTGCCTGTGTTCCTTTTCTCTGCCTGCTTTTGCACACACTGCACGTTATACTTCCTGTTTTGCACCGTATGTGCTCGTGCACTGTTTGTGATTCTGCATGTGAGAGCACATGCTGTTTTTTTGTCTTCCGCATTTCTGCACCTGATCAAAACAAATTCATGAACCATATGTTATCTATCCTGGCAGCAAAGTGTTTTGAGTGTAAACTCGTGAATACCTGCAGGAAGTGCTGTTGCTCATGCTGGCTTCCAAACCCGTGCTGGTTTCCGCCAACAGATCAGACAACGGGAAGTTCTCTAAAAACACAAAAACAATGACATTCATGTACCTCAACGACTGGTCTCACACTTAACCCTTGTACATCACTAGGGACATTTTCTATCACTGTGGCTGTGTTAATGCATATGGCATACATGTTGGTGTGAGGTGTATTTTTTTTCAAATGCTCCGACAATAAGTCTCATCATAAACTGTGACATACAAATACACACACTGAGTCCCTTGAGGACAAAAATGTCCCCAGTGAAACCCAATAAAATCACAATTTCCCACATGCATGACATTATAAAACCATACATTATTGTGTTTCAGGCATTCAGCCTAGATCCTTTCCTTCTTGCCTTATACGTGCTATTTTACAAGAAACCATTCAACCAGGCTTTGTGTATTTTTTCATTAGAAAACAGTGGCATTATGTAAACAAAAGGCAATGTAAACATTTTAAGAGTTTCATTTCTGACAGTGAACAATCACTTGGTAGTTATGATGAGAACTGATAATGGTTTAAAGATTTAACTCAGTCAAAGGAGAGAATATTATGTTTTGTAAATCAGGGCAAATGTTTAAAAAACTCATTACAGCCACCTTTTAAGGCTATAGATTCTGAAAAGGATGGAGGGAAAAGAAAATATTATGTGTAGAGTAACTTAGAGAGAAGAAGAGAAGATGCTCTAAAAAGAAAGAAAATCTATGGAGAGAGAGAGAGACATTATACATGTTTCCACTACTTGTACTCTGAAATGACAGGACAGAGGGGATGTATAAAGACTATGTGCCTACCGATATCATCGAAGCGCTCCACCCAGACAACAAACACCTTCGTCTCAGGGCCCAGTGGAGGGAAAGACTTCCCAGTAGATGACCTCTTTGTCTTTACCAAAGGACTCAGCTACAGAAATAGCACAATACACAGGGATTTTAAACAAACGCTCCATTAAACAATCAGAAGTCAGTGCAGTGCAGATACACTAAAATAAGCCAAACTTTACCTTTTTGGCAGACTCTAGGTTTTCAGAGTGGTTGGGGAACAGCTCCAGTGTGAGATTGGGCTGTTTGACTGATCCAGGCATTATGTCTGCGTTGGTGTCCGCCTCCACTGTGGAGTCACTGTGCACCGAAGACTCCTCTGGGAACAACAAATGTAAAAATATGTCAAGCCTGAATTCCTCGCTGGGTTTTCGGCAAATACAATATCAAGTCATAATCATGGTGGTAAATACTGACCGGAGCTTTCTGTTAAAGATGGAACAACGAAGGCAATCTCTGTCAGGGCATCAGCGTAGTATAAAACTTTCTTCTCCCCGTTGAACACTGAACCTCCGGTGTCCTCAGGAGTAGATGCATCCTCTACAGGGGAAGAAAATCAAAAGCCCAACATTGACTTAGTTACTACAAACATCTAACATGCATATAAAACCAGATATCATGATGTGCATTTGTCAAAAGTCCTTGTCAGATCAAATACAGTAGTAAACATTGTAGCTCACCTGTTTGTTGTATGTCATTGCTGTCGGAGCAGGAGTTGAGGGACCAGCTGGTGTCTAGGTGTCCCGTCCACCCTGGATGGCGTCCCACGTCCACAGGCCAGCCCAAGGATAGCAGGAACTCCAAAAAGTGGGGCTGGACGCTGGACGAAGACTCCACATTCCTCAGGATCTGATCACCATGAGCACAAGAACGCATCCATTCTTATTCAGAGATTTCTATAAACAATCTAAAGGTATAACATGCAGGATTTCCCTCAAAAACAATTGTATAGACTCAAACAAAAGTTTCCCCTCTCAATCATCCCTCATGCGTTTTCTCTTCTCTTTACATTTTGCTGTGTGTGGGACATTTCTGGGTGTCACACTTTGGGCACTTAGTTACAAAAATAGCAGACACAGTATCTGAAAAACACATACATATCAAGGCAAAAACCAAGAGAACAAAGCTTGTTCTAAAGCAAAAGTGAATCCAGGGTTTGGTTGTACTGGGGAGGAGGGGCCAAGTTTTAATGCTGTGTTTACAAAGCAACAGTTCCTGCAGAGCATGCCTTTAATGTCCACATCAGTTGAGTTTCCTTTTTAATTTAAACAATTTCCTTCCAACTGTAATCAAATACAAGGCAACCTTCCAAATCATTATACAGTATACTGAGCTCTCTTACCTCAGGGCTGCTTTTCTGTCCAGCCCTCACATAGAAAATAAAGACAGTGTCAAATGGTCGGCAGGGAAGCAGGTCCAGGTAGCTGATGTCATCAAAAAACCCTGGCAAGGATGACTCCAGGCCAATCAGATGAGGAGGTAGACGACTGTTGTTGGGCTCCTATCAGTAATAAATGAATACACATACATTAATTTACAAATATATTGACAATAATATAACTATAATATATCAATATTAATTCCACAGAGCAAAACAGGTAAACAACTTAAAAGTACCAATTAAAGTTAAGTATAAGAAGCTGGAGGCCTTGTATATAATATCTGATATTGTTTTTCACAACTTCAATCCAAGAGACTTTCTAATCAGCCTTGATGGGAGAAATGATGTTTACCAACCTTGAGTGCCTCCAGAGACAGAAAGCCAAAGTGGGAGAGGAAGAGGCGTGCTGTCTGGAACTCCTGCGAGGGTGGAGGGGGTTTGCAGTCCGTCTGTGGGTCAGGGTAAGGCTTGGACTTCCAGATTTCATCACTGTGGCGCTCCAAGTTGTTCTCATACTCTATCTGCTTGCTCATCAGAATACGAAGCTTGTCATGCTGAACTTCCAGCTGAAAAGAAGAAGGGGGGTGGGTCAGTTTTAAGAGGCTGTGGATGATGGATGGCACCGCATGAATCCACCAAGACCAAGACCCACAATACAAACACTCACATGTCACCTCCTGAAGTTGATGTGAAAAGATTTGCCATATATAAATAACCTTGACTAGTGTTCACCTGTGCTTATATCAAACACTGAAAGAGAAACTTTGCCTGTGTTACACTGACACAGAGTCTGCTGATAATTAGCAAAGTTTCCCCTGGACTGTAGAAACATTTTACTAGCTAAACCTGTACAATCTAATGCAATCCAGTACAACAGCTCTTCAATAAATTCAGACTAAATTCAGTTCAATTTTTTCACTTATCTGTGCCAGAAAGGTGAATTAAGTCTTTGGTTTTAGAATAAAAGCTACAAATTATCGCAAGGGCATTTTACTGGATTGAGAAACCACACATAATCAAATGTTTTACACCAAACCACATGATTTGACCCTTTTTTTTCCAAGAGACACCCAAGTGGAATTTAATCTTTCTGACAACTCACGTGAGGGTTATTATTCATCAGTGAATTTGTAGCTCTTGAATCATCTTGCCAGCCCATACAACACACCTGAGTTTGTATAATAACAAACGAGTCATCAACTTGCTGCATGGCTTTATTTTAGCCATGGCATCAAACATATTGTTTGAGCTTGTACCTGAATTTAAAATAATTTCATGGTCATAATGTGGATATAAGTTAAATGACGAGGTTAAACAAGAGGTACACCTCACCTCTTTACTGACGATGTCATCCAAGTCAGGAATACTGACGTCAGCTTTGACAAGAGGAATCTTATCCACCTCTTCAGGGAAGGGCCTCTGCTTGACGTTGTATTTGATGCCCACACCATTGTTGGGTGTTGGACGGCCCTCGGGAACAAACACCTGCTGTAGAAAGAAAGAAGCACACAGACATGGGGAAAAGTTGTGTCATCAACGAAACAGATATGAAGTTTTTACAAAAGCTAAATTCATGCATGTCATCACAAGTGCTATTGGTTGAGCATTGTTGTCTTTCATGACGCAGTGAACTACGACATGATCTCACCCTCTGATTGGCCCGAGCTCCTCTGGGTTGGTGGAAGAGCTGCATGGTCCAAGCATGTCTGCCAGCCGTCCCTCGGATCAGTACTGTCACTGATGGACTCGGGTCTGTGAGGACAGAGATGCTCGTATTTATGGCCTGTTGACAATTGATTTTACTTCCCTAGTGCTTGGTACTTGGTTCCTTTCCACTGTACAAATAGAGACTGTATCCCCCACCAAGTACCACCATAATCATCAGCGTCTCACTAAACTGTCATCACATCAGAAGATGGATAATGAGCTACTGACTCTGCTCGTTGCCGAGGGGTTGCTCCAGCATGGCCAGGATGACCGAGTTGTCCAGGACAAAGTAGCGGAAGTTGCTGGCTCCTGTGGCACTGAGTCTGGCATAGCGTATCAGGGTGTCTTCATTCAGCAGGCTGCAGGTGGAGGCAGGTCCGCTGGGGGAAGGGAAGGCCCCCAACACCTGCATGATACTGGGGAACACCACCAAGCAAACTAGGTCAATAGGGACAGCAGTTTTCTCTGAGTCATGTGTGTGCTGTGCGGAGGTTCAGCAGAAAATCTGGAGAAACCAGGTCATTGTATCAGCAGAAAAGCAAAACAAATACATAAGTTAATACAGCAAATAAGATATAAAGTTACAAAATTCTTTTTGGAATCAAAAATAAAGTTAAAACACTAAGTTTAACTGTAGTTAGCCTGCCAACCAGTAGCTCACAAGTCAACAATCAGACAGAGCAATGTTGGAGGCAGTAATAAAAAAAAAAAAAGGTCTGATCTTGACACTTGCAGTTAAGTTTACCGCTGGATCATAGCAAAGCAGGGGCCAGCCCTATAAACGTCACAGAGTGAGTGAGTGAGTTACACCATTTGTCAGTGCAGTTTTTCCCATTGGTCGTTGCTTTTTCAAATTGAACAGTGTTTCTGCTGATAAGGTTTTTCAAATTGCAGTGTCAGGTCCATACTGTAGAAACTTTAAGGAATCTCACCAGGACAAAGTGGCCTCAGCAGCGTCTTTCACCCTCATTGATGCTGGGTTGTGCTCCTTCTCCCCTTTATGTCGGACTTCCTGTTCCTGTCTGGACTTGCTGCCAGAGATTCCCAGCTCCACAATTTCCAACACCTCTACCAAACAATCCTGATCCAAAGAAGAAGGATAGGGGACAGAAACTTAGAACAGAAGTACATATTTTTATATCCACATAAATAAGGCTATACTTAAAAATAATTACCAAAAAAATGTTGTAATTCAGTCCTTAAATTTACCTTCTCATCCAGCATGTCAGGATGCTCTGTGAGCCACACACACAGAAACTGGAAGGCAGCTACAATCATGGAGTGGAGGTCTCGGGACTGAAGAGGAGCAGGACGGCTACACTGGTACACAATGTACCCACATATCGAGCTGACGGCACGTTTGCGGTCTGCAGAATCCACTCCCACCTTTACCTGGTGAAGATGTATACAAAACAATGCAGGAATAAGTAAAGGACATTATACGACTATTCATTTCATGCAGTAATTAACAGTTTTTGTAGGCTTTGGTGGGTTGCTTGTTTTACTAAATCATGATATATTTGATTACTTGGGGTTGCAAATAAACATTACAGTACTGTAAGAACACGCATTTATGTTCAAATAAATGTAACCTCAATGGTGCCTTGGTCTCTATTCACTCTGTATTTGTGATATCAAGTGCCAGATATTTACATTTTATATGCAGTTATTGTCTCATGTGACCTTATTCAGAAACTGACACATGTGACAGCAGAATGTTATCGCAGGTACGACTTATACGACTTACAACAGTCTCCCCCTGGCCTGGCCAGCTAGTAATGATTGTTATACTGAGACTCTGTGGTGTTTAGACTTTGTACCTTTACCTTGGCAAGCCCAGCCAGCAGCTCCAGGGCAGCCAGTGAAATGCTCATGTCTTGCCTCCACTGGGAGTTGAGTCTCTGAGTGACCAGGTGGATGCTGCGCACCAGCAGGCCTGCCGCAGTATCTGGAAGAGCTAGACCATATAACACCCCGAAATACCAAACACCGCAAAGAATAGAGCAAAGCAGGATACAGGCAACACAGTTAAAGCATAAAGGACAACAGGAACAATGTCCTGGATGCCAAGTTATCAAGCATATCTTTTAATTGAAAACATGCATTAGACTAGTTTGAAATTAGTACAGTACACAAGGCCAAGAACAAAATCTGGTAGACTGAAATATAGAGAGTAAATAAACAGCTGAGAGACAGGGCTGAGCGATCATAGACTTGTATGATAAAATCATCCAAAACTGACAAAATTGATGACTAGGCCAATCTGATCAATATCCAGACAGTTTGTTATCTTGTGGGTTTTCTGATCAACTACAATGATTTTGTAGCATTAAAGTCTATTAGAATATACGGAGATGACACTGATACAAGGCACACGTTCTCAGTTTATCTTACAAGTTGCAGGGCAGTTTTTAAAAAACTGCAAAGACAAAGACTAAACAACATAGTTAATGTTTAAAAAATGTAATTACATAGCAGCTTCGGTATTAAACCTCTATAAGATGTACATCAGGCTCCATTTTTTATTTTCTAAATGTCTCCAGACCCCTGCCCACTCTCAAGTCTTGCTTTTCCTGTCCAGTACTGAGCCTCACAACACAATGGAGCCATCCCGTCCCACAGGAACCCCACAGCACCCCCCTCCCATTTCCTGCATGACAAAGTCAGCCATAAAGCCATGAACAGGACAGTGTCACGGGCAAAATAAATACGATTTATTTTATTTCTATTTCATCAATTTATTTTAAAAAAATGCCTGTCAAATACACTGAAGTTGATTACACGGAGAAGAATACCGGTTCCGATGGAATATTCAGGTTATGATGTTTACATCAGCATAGAGAAAACCGGGTTATTCATGTACCTCTATACTTAAATTAATATCCCACTGATTACTTCATTCTATATGCGCTTGCTCCAGAGATACGCAACCTTCCTCATTACAAAAACAGGGTTAAGGTGTTTACATGCAACAGCATCTAGGTTTCTTTCAGAAAACTCCAGCTCGCTTATTTGGGTTTCTCTTAAACGGCATTTGGGCTTGCTCTGGTTTCAGAAATCAGGATATGTTTACATGCTCTAACACATAAACAGGATGCTTTTAAAACCCAATCATAAATGGGATATTCATGTCCAAGTCAACGTACTGATTAATCTAGTCAAACAACGCTCAGCCCTACTGATTAGGCAACATTGTTGTCACCAATCAGAGAAAAAATGCAATCAGCAGACACTACATATGCAAGACTGTTGTTCAATAGCACAGCATCACAGCAAATAACTTTGTTATCACCTACAAAGACATTTTACCCAACGCTTCTTTACCCTGCACACCACTTTAACCACGTTAGCTATAAAGAACAAATGTGTTAATTCAATAATGTTCCGCCAACCTGTCATGCACGCTCAAACCAAATCTGGCATCATTATGTAAAACAGCAAGCACAAGGATGTTAGTTTATGTGGAGCAGCCGAGTGTCTTACCGTAGTCTCGAAGCAGGGCCTGGGCAGGGCGCTCAGAGTCCGGGCTGGTGGCCTCTGTGCTTCCCCCGCTGGTGAAACTAATGCCACTGTTGGTTCGGCTGTGACTCTGACTTCTCAGAGTCACGTGGCTCCCATCTACACTACCCTACCACCACAAAAACACAGAAATCTTGAAGTCCAGTCCATCACACTGCTTCTAGTATTACCAAATGTTAATTGTTCATCGGGAGATAACAGCAGTGGTTTGAGACTTACTGTTTCAGTCTGTGCGCCTATGGACTCCAACAGTGCTGAGTCTTGAACAATATTTAACATGGCACCTGAAACGGGAGGGTTGGTTAATAATTAAAACAACTCCTACTTTAAAAGATTTTAACACAGCCCAAAATTGTTAAACTGGGAAAAAATACTGCACAAGTATGATAGAGAGGCATAGTAAATGCATAAAAAAGGTATGAGGAAGCCAGTAGCTACCCAGGATGAGCTGTGTGTTTGTGGGGTCAGTCTCAGTCTGAAGTGCCCCAATGAGAACATTGACGAGACGAAGCCTCAGGGAGAGAAAAGAGACAGGCTGGTCATGAGGCCACCCGTCCTCCTCATTGAATTTTCCTTCCAACAGAACCTGAAGCACAACATCAAGAACACAGCGTACTTGACTTTAACTACAAGTGGCTTTATGGTACAATGACAAAGGATTCAATTCACACTGCAAACCTGGACACATACTAAAAGCTACACTAAATAAAAGGTGCGGATAGCAAAGCTGTCACCTCTGACTTGATGTTGCCAAAATGATGCGGCAATGGCAGCATTGCAAGCAGGATGTTGATGGAGGCTCTCCTCAGGTCGGTGGGGTTCACATACATCTTGAATTTTGACAGCTCCCTGTTCAGAGAAAAAAACATGGCCTTCAAGAAACTTGACAATATTCTCAAAACTTCTGAAGAGGAATGTCACTAAAATGAAGTGGCCTGAGAATGTTACAGTTAATAAAAGATCAATTAGGGTTGGGCACTGAACTCAGTAATTAATCTCATCCAGTTTACTCAGATTACACAGTTTGTAGCCTACATTTGTTCTTCATAGACTAAAAATACTAAAAAGATACATGATGAGAGTGAAAGTATTTCTGCCAACTTGTAAAAGCCTAATGCAGGCTGCTTACCAACACAGTCATCTGTTGTTTGCTTGAAAGGAACTACAGAATTAAAATCAAATTTACTGTCCCATACTGAATTACATAATATTTCCCTTTGCATTGCATCAAATTAATGGAATTGAACTGCATACTGGTGAATCAAATCAGGGTAAATCTTATCACATCGGTATTTGCTGCATATCTTTAATGTATTGGATTGCTGGCATTGCATTGAGATGTGTATTTAGTCTGCCTCAGACAGGAGATGCACATCCCTAACAAACTGTACCCAACCCTAGTAAATACATGTTAACTAATCCCAAACCAGTTTTACCTGTCTGGTACAATAGTCTCCAGGGCAGCTATGAAGTAGGGCACGACCACATTGATGCCTTTCAGGTCAGTGCAGAAGAGAGAGGAAGAGTTTAGAATGATAGAAGCCAGCACTGGTCTGCAGATAAAATCGGAGATCTGGAGACCCTGAATCAGGACCATGTAGAACCTGCAGGAAGTTAAAGAGGAATACTTATTTTGCAGTTTAAAATTGATAAACCATATGTTTTTAGTTTTAATCAGAATTTGACTTGATAAAAGAAAAACAACTGGCTAAGTTACCTGGACAAGTAAACAGGCAGAATATCTTCTCCAGTTTTCTTGCTACAGAAAATGCGGCAGAGAGTCCCGCAGGCCTCCGCTCGTCCTGCCTCATAGCTCTCTGGGAATTCATTAGCGTCGAACATGGGGTTGGACACCATGGAGTCTGTTGACATTTGGGAACCCTTCCTTCTCAGCTCCAGACCTACTTGAGTGGCAATCGCTGTAGAGAGTGCCAAGAGACAGAGAATGAAAGGACCCTGAATTGTAATGCCGTCATTAGTATGCATGCATGTATGAGAAACAGGCAAACATAGACAAGTAGCTACTATATGCACACTACAAAAAAAAAGGAAACATAGGATAAAATATTGGAAAAAAAGCACCATAAAGCAAACATTGAATTGCTATCACAACAAGAGAGACTTCAATGACTGCAAACACACACTCACATCATTTAAAAGCATTCAAAAGGGAACTCTGACACAAAGAGTTTACCATAGAAGTTCTGCCTAACGTATGACCAAGTGTAGTGTGCTGGTAATAAAATGTTTTCAGCTGAAAGACCACAAGGCAAAATCCCTGTGTCAGCTCCCTCACTGTCGCAATTATATGACTGTCACTCAAGGTACAGAACATTCACTTCATGCATTGAGGCACCAAACCAATAAAATCAAAACTCAAGTGAACTGACAATACAAAAGGAAATAACAAGAAACAAAAATTAATGCTTAACTTGAGGGGGGAGGGTCTGAAACTAAATAATAAAGATTAGTGTGACCAAAAAAATTTAATAAAAAATGAGAACTTAAAACAGGGTGGCGTTGTCACAAACTGGCAACGTTATGGTCGAGACAAGTGGTCAGTTGGTGAAACCCATTCCATCACCTTTGGAGAAACGCTGAGAGGACGCTGGTGAACGTTTATATATGACAAGCAGTGGGGAACAGAAAAACAATGGCGATAATGGCGATGATCATGAGGAACTCAACAAAAAAGCAGGAAGATTTGTCAAGAAACGCAAATCAAGTGAGGAAAAAAAGCTGCCGTTCCTACTTACAAGATTTATAAGAAAGGAGAATTTGGATAAAAGAGGCTGCAAGATAACAGAAATAGTGGAGAGACACAAAATCAAAGCAGATCCAATATTTTGGGGTCAATTCATATCAGGCATGAATTGTGTGTTTTTTTTTGTTTTCCTCAATACATGACTTACAACTCTTTAACATTAATCAGACATGGTAGACACGTGCAGGACACTACACCAAAAAGAGAAAAAATAAATGGAGAGCCAATGATAAGCCAATTTTCAAACACTAAGTACTGTATGTGCTGTCATTGACTCCTCTAGTGATGATTTTACCAAATAAAATGACTGTATGAAGTCCTTAGCATATGGTCATAGTCTATATGCAGTTTTAGCCACGTTTAAATAGTTGGTAGATGTAAATGGATTAGAATCAGATGGAAATCTCATACCAGGCCACTTCTAACCAAGCCCTCCACACACAGAAAGGCACAAAGAAGTTCCAGAGAAAATGGTGAAAAAAGGAAAGGATATCCCAACGACATACACTAAAAAATAACAGACGCCAAAAAACACAGATAACTCCACAAAAACACACACTAATGAACAGCAACGAAACCACCTGCCCATGCATAAACAAACACTCAAATAAACCACTGCCTCTCTTCTTACCGGTCATGCTGGGGTCTCTGCTGAGGCCGCTGTGGAGCTTACAGTGGACCAGTGCAGCGTCGAAAAGCCACTGGCCAAACAGATTAAGGATGCTGTTGACCTTTGGCCGTGCTGGGGCCGGCAAGGGCCGTGTCTCCCAGCTGCTCTGGTTTGGGCTGGAGAGCAGGGTCGGGGAGGACGAAGTTTGCTGCTGCTGCTGCTGTTGCTGCTGGGATGCTTTGGTTGGTTGATTTCCGCTGCCCTGCAGGGTGGGGAGGGATGAAGGACAATATATGATCAGATTGTTGACAAAATGACTAGTTCAACTATTGCATCACACACAGAAAAGTTTAAGCAAAAAAGATGATTTCCTGCCATTTCTTCATTTAAATAGGACAAAACAAATGGCAAGAGATGTGTTCTGGAATCTTCGACAAAAATCCTGGCTGGTTCAGCTTTATAGAGACAACAAAATGTTCAAATCTGTCTCAAATGTGACAGCTATGTTCTGTCTGCAGATCAACTGCAGAGTCATACAATGATGAAATATAAAAAAATAAAAAATAAATAAAACCTACAGACCTAAACTTTGTTCAGGCCACTGTGTGCATATAAATGTTAATTTGTTTCACTATACGTGACTGTAATTTCAGTCAGATCTACAATGGTGCAGTTAAAAAACATTTTGGTGACTGTACACAGTAAAAGTATTTCAAGCCCTGATTTCTGATGCTGCACTTACTATAAGTCATGGTTTAATGTAATGCTTGAACTCACAGTTGAACTCTTGCTTGTGGTTTTAGTGACCACTGTGTGCCTTTGCTTGCGGCTGTGAGGCGGAGTAGTGTTGGTGATGGAGG
The DNA here is from genome assembly GCA_903364295.1 of Serranus cabrilla. Taxonomy (NCBI): domain Eukaryota; kingdom Metazoa; phylum Chordata; class Actinopteri; order Perciformes; family Serranidae; genus Serranus; species Serranus cabrilla. The sequence continues at coordinate 222,007 of CAFUXE010000443.1, forward strand.
GGGGCGGAGACATGCTCATCCTGTTGACCGGGGTGGGCGGGGCACTGTCAGCTCTGGGACGTGATATACCTGTCAACAGGAAATTAAAATGAGCTGAGGTCTGAAGTTAGTGTTTTCTCATCCATAGCAAGGAGTTTAAAGATTTATGATTAGACAACAAGAAAAAGGTGCGTCCTTTCACTTTTCCAGTGGACAGAAGTTGTTATGGTTAAGTTTAATCATTTGAAGCCTATTAATGTTATGAGAGAGGCTGCAGAGTCTGTTTCTTGATCATCGGCAGTATTCATTGTATACATGCAAGACAATGGTTAGATACGAATCAGCAATAATTGATCCATCCATCTTGATTGACATTTGGCACCCGCAAGAGTCCCCTTGTTGATGATTTTGTGGGTTAATCTGAACATCTGGAACTTATCATTTTGGTACAAGACTAACCCACATTGTTAATATCATCACCACCAATAAAAAGACTCCATCATATGCCCATCTCATTATACGATGTACCAGCCGATGTCTGTACCATGAGAGAGCAGCACTGGAGAAAAAGAGAACACCCTCTCCCGTACATCTCTCTTTTCAACAGAGACACCTACAGCGTAAAGAGAAAAATCACACTGAAATGTTTCTATTCAAAACAAATTAAACAGATATTACTGACTGATATCCTCCATCTTGATTTTACTCAGGAGTACTGCCCAAAATAACAACTGGAAAGGAGTAAAACTGTTACATCAAATTAATGCCTGAAATTGGTCTCGATCGTTTTACTTTCAGTGCATGTTAACATTTCATAATTACTATGTTTAACACTTCTGTGTTCTAAATAAATATGGGTGTTTTAGATTTATTTTTAATCTACCTGAAGCTCCCATTAGTATCCTTTGATTTCATTTGAGGATAAAAATGTCCTTTTTTTTCCCAACTTAAAAACTGCTTAAGAGCTCAATGAACACTATTTCTGCTTTTTATTTCTGTCGAAGTACCATCCCTTTTGCATGTACTGCAGGACAGGCTTTGAAAATGAGCCCATGCAACAATTATGTAACCGCAAAAGCAGATTGAATGTGATGGACTCCTTTACTAAAGCAGGTAGCTGCCTATGAGCTAGGAACAACACAATTCAAAAATCTAGAACACAGCATCATGCACTGCAAAAATGAGCAGTAATGTTAACATATGTTGAAGCAAAAAGGTGCTAAAACACTCCCATGACTGAGCTTTTCGTCTGAACACTTACCCAAGAAGGCATCCACTAGGCAGCTGATGCCCCTCATGGCCCTGAAGAAGATCTGGGGAAGCTGTTTCAAACACGGATGCAGTACCACTTCATGAGGGATGCCGCTGGAGTTAAGAAACTGTTCTTGAAACTTTGGAGTGGTGCTCACTATCGTAGGGTTGCTCAGGTCCACTGGGTTGCTAAAAGAAAAACAACAACAAAGAAACATGCAAATTCATTGACTTAGCAAAAAGATGCAGCATTATATATATACAAATACATACACATATATATATATAATATCTGACTGGCTTCGAATGAATGGAATCAGTTCACTCATTTGATACTGTCAGCACTGATTGTAAGAGAGATATGAGGTCTGCATTATATGAGGTAATTCTTCAGTTTCACTCTGTTCCTTACAACACATAAAAAAAATCATCTGTGTCCATTAAAGATAGCTTGATGGAAAAAGAACACAGTATAAATGAGCGTGATGTACCTCAGCATGTGGAGAAAGCGGTACCACGTTTGTGCCACACAGTCATTGTCCATCTCTAAAGGAATCAGGCTGGCATCTTCATCTGGAACTTTAAACGGTGGGAACGATGGTCCGTGTGTGAAGCGCAAAAGCCTGGGTTGAAGAAGTGAGACAGGAGTGTATAGATGATCACACTCAGTAGAGAATACAGACACTCATATTATCATTTTTCATACTTTCATTATTACAACCAGCAACACACTTCCCACTTCAGAGGCTACCACATGACACAGGAATTAAACAAGTTAAACAAGACAAGTGACCATTTATCTTAACTCTTATCAAACAACTCAACCCCACCCTACTTTCAATGACAAACTGTATGAAACCTTTTTCAGTACTACATCCAAGTTGAGGTTGAGTTGCTGCCAGTCTCACCTGGAGGTCAGGGCACAGGCCACTCTGCTCCACTGCTCCACTACAGGTGGGTGGTGTCTCCAGTTGGCCAGCATCTCCCTTGCTGTCTTCCAATATGGTGGCGTGGGAAAACAGCGCGCACATGCCAGTAGCCACACCTCGAACAGCACTGCCATCAACTTCTCTGCCAGTTTCTCTGCCACCCCAACTAAAAGACATCAGGGAACAGTGGTATGAGTAATTAATAATAACTGACTTAATACAGAGCAAGGGGTTATGAATGACAGGGTGGGGCATACCTCCAACTGTTGGCGGGGCAAGTAATGTGTCATTGATGCGAAGCAGGAAGAGCAACAGCACCTCCCAGGTTTCCCTCACCATGGAAACAGATTCTCGTGCCAATTTCTGGACTGCAGTCAGGACCTGCTGGCAAAGCCTGATGTGGTTCAGGCTGTGCTGTTCAGGCCTGGAGGGAGAGACAGGGTGTTTGAAATGAGGGGAAAGGGAGTCATAGTAAGCAGCGTTTCCATTATTCGGTAATTGCTAGTTTCTGATCTGTACATCGTGAAAGTAATACGAAGAAGTTGGAAATACATCATATAGGGTGACTAAGGGCTGCAGACATTGTGCAAAAAAATTGTATACATTTGAATTAAAAAACCTCAGCTAATGGGAGATAAAGGCTCACATGTGAACAATTTCTTACATACCTTGGTACAAAGACATTGTAGAGATGTTTGAGGATGGTCTGGACGTACATATTGGGCTCCTTAACGACAGGCTGAGGCATTGAGTCCCTGGGTGACACCAGGGCCATCATCCAGTCTGTGTACACATCCACACACAGCTTGACGGTGTCCCCCTCTAGGGGGAGGGTGAGGCCATAACAAAGCACCTCCATGGTCCACTTTACCTAGGAACCAAATTGACTTCATTAACTTATGTTTTGAGTTGAGAGTTAGTGGTTTATTTTCTGGCATTCCACTATGTAGCATACTGCGTTCAATGAGTCCTGCGCCTAAAACATATTTCGACAGTGTCATATTCTGCAAGTGCTGCCAGCTGTTTGATATAACACAGTTCCTTTATGTCCGTCTGCACTATGTCAAGACAGTAAACATTGGAGTTTAGCACATTCTGTCTCATAACAAGAAGGCCAAAAGGCAAGATGATGATGGCAATAACAATACACTGCCTCTTCAAACCATATGTTTTTAGTTTCTTGTTTAATAAAAAACTGACCAGATATTTAAATGATGAATAACAGTCAGGCTTCATTTCTCAACAGCCATGCCTTGACATTTTCCTGCACCATTCAATATAAATTCTTACAGTGCTTTGTATAATATTCATGAAAAGGAGAAAGTCAGTGTAGATAAGTGGTGGCAGAAAGGTCTGTCTAAGCTTTATCCTCAGCATGAAGGGAAGTTCAAAGCACCCTCAGCACTTGGTGCAACATGGTGTACCTGAGAAATATCACAAAACTATTTTGAAACAATCACAGCTCATCTTAAATCCCTTCCTGACACATGCTGTCATATCATCAAGTCGATCTGCTGGCTCACTGTGAGCTCTGTAGTTTACTTGCTCACAGTGGTGTGTGTTTGGTTAACATGGAAGGTGAAGCAAAGGGAAGGGGAAGTGTGTTGCGTTTCAGGCCTAAGCCTCCTGCAGAGAAAGGAGAAGCTCTCTTTGTAGCACTCCATCGGTCACACCTTTGTATGCTAGAGTAGCTTCACCAAACATACTCCTTGGTAAAAGACATATGACTACCCAACTGGGATTTGCCTAATGGACTTTGAGAGCATGAGGGGGGAAAAAGCATTGATCTCAGGAGACAACAACTTAACTCTCAAGCATTACATCTGGGCAAAATCAGACTCAACCCCCATACCCCCTGCACAACTGGTAAGGATTTAGGGAATGATAAACTAACCCAAATTCAGAGAGGTCCTTAAATAAATCCTGCTCTGCAGTCAATACAACCTCATTACACAATCACACTAAGCACAAATCCACCATAGCACTGGTCGTGGTGCTAAAAGTGCAATTATAGAAGGAAGCAAGGAAGAAACTGTTCAAATCTAGTTGTGCAAACCTGATAATGACATACTGAGGAAGTTTAGTTATGATAATGGTTGTGCTTCCACAAAAAAAGGTTTGTACAGAATTTTTTTTCCCTACACTTTTCAAACAATTCTCATGTACTTTGCCTCATATTGGGTATAATGTTTAGACTTCAAAAATAATATTATATTATCCAACTTTCCACAGTGCAGTTACTTTGAACCGTACTTGTCACAGCAATGGCACGGATGTCTGAATGGACAATAAAGATGCCCTCTGAATTTTTTTATTAACATTTTAATAGCCTTACTGTATTTGTTAATTGGCTCTGTATATGTTGATAGTCTCTAAGAGCCTCTGCTTTCATATGGCACTTAAGAAAACATTAGCAATGCAGGAGGCAGCTTCTTTATGTTGATTACTGCTCAAGTTGCAGCATACCATATCGAACATTGATTGTGCAAAGAAAAAATATTTTGAATTTATTAACTGTGGTGACTCTAAGCAGTATGGCCACAAAAATTATTGGCATTTTTTAACCTTAATTGAAGACATTATTTGCATATTTTAACCTCAGTTGACGAAAGCGGATGCCTTGAGTTTTTAATAAGGATACCCCTGTTGTATAATATATTGTATTATATAATATATAGCAGGATATGCAATATTGTAATATATTGGGGGAAGGGGGTGGAAGTAGCATCACTACATGCCAAAATATCTTGAAATAAATATATTTTACTTTAATTATTCTCATAACATGGTAAGCAATTTGTGAAAAACTAACCTAACAAAAACCTTGATGAGACCATTTCCCTGCAAGTTATATGAGCAGGTTCTGAAGCTGACAGGCTCTCCAAAGCTTTGGTGATGGAACTAATCGCTTGGAGGACTACCAGGCATTACTTTGATATGTCAAACATTTGATAGTGCTATATGAAGTTTCTCACCTCCTTGTCTGTCTTGAGGATGTTCTCTGTGGCGACAGGGCTAACAGCCGTGCCCAAAGGCTTGACCACAGCATTTGCCACCTCCGTGCCCACGCTCGTGGGATAGGTGTGCAGAACACTGAGGTGGCCCTGGTCACTCTGCACCACCAACTGCAGCGAGCGCCACTCAGAATACATGCTGCTGATGTCTACTGCACTCTACTCACACCTCCTGCCTCCACCTGCAGACACACAAATCCATAACTCAGCTTAATATGGCAGGTTAGGAAAACTATGAATGGGTTAATATCTAGCACCAAATACAGTTGTATCCGTTGTGAGAATACTTCTCCAAAGCTGTCAATATGTAACCTTGCTGACATGGAAATACACACACATTTTACAGTGCGATATTCTTGACGACTATTTAAGGTCCATAAAGCAGTATAACTTTAACTTGGTTGACTGATTTACCCTTAAGATGCGTAGCTAACTATTGTATTTGGTGGAGGGAGAATGCAGGATTAAAACGTATTACTTTTGCAACAACATTTCGAACAAAAAGGTTAAATTGTTTACAAACCTTTATCATTTGGCGCACAACATGCATAAAGAAATACAGATAAAACCGTGTAAAGAATATAAAATGACGCTCTCTGGTTGTATATAATGTTTGACAGTAAACAGGTCCCATCAAGGAGCCCAGGTTTTTATCTTGTTCCTTACGTTACGTTCTCTACTCCCAGACATACCAAAACAGCATTATGGTTGGCATTAGATAGTACAAGCTAAATACTAACTAGCTTTTATGCCCTGCGAGGTTAAACGGAGTCAGGGAGCATTCATATCCTAACCCTCGGGTCGGCAACAAGCCGAGGAATCACAACCAGGAAACGGTCCTGAAAATGATTAGCTCGCTAACGTTAGCTAGTACTAACATCAAAACATCTTCCTCATCTTGCTGGTGACATTAGCTGAAGTTAGCTCCAGGCTGACGTCTTTGTTACATGAATGTCTCCCTAAATAAGACAAGAAGCTGCCGTTAAGAAAACTCAGCCGTTTAATGCGCTAACTTATCAGTTAGTTGTCTCAAACTACGTTACGTTGTAGTTGAACCGACGTTGCTAGCTAGCTTAGCTAATGTTCGTTGCGCTAGCCCGTTCGTTGACATTAGCTGAGCTGGTTGTCATTTTGCTAGCTACATAACTTTGCAAAGACGCTAACGTTTGCTCGCTAGCTGAGTAATCAGGAGGGTTTCCATTTACCTTGACGAACTGGAAATGTTGTCATAACAGAGCTCTGAAACTCGCCGTTTGTGCTTTCTATGTATGCAGGTCTAGACCATAACAGCGTCCATCTTCGCAATGTCAAGGCTTGAATATTGCAGCTTGATGAGCTAACGGGAAACACGACTCGTAGATTGTCGCCCCCTAGTGTGCTGGTTCAGCAACTGCGTCAGACCTGAGGTGCTCCTGGTGAGCTCCGGTTCGCCCAGGTGCAGTATTTGTCTTCATAAAACTTGTGAAAAAAAAACAGTTTTATAATATGTGTTAATAAAATATGTATTAATCTATCAGAGGTTCGTGTGATTTTCAGAAGATTTGATAAAGCGCCCAAGAAGTAACCGTTTTTTGTTTTTCTAAATAAATAAAGACTGAAAAAGAAGTTAGATTGTGATATTAAACTATACTGTATTGTTTTCTATACATTTATACCTTATATGCAATATCTGGAGGAAATATGATATGATATAAAATTCTTTTTAAAAAAATGTTTGACCTCAGGTCCTCTGAATAAGAAAATGTCTGAAAGCCTGTCGTCTTGCCTGATTTAATTCTGCTGCAGACTAAAACTGAGGTGACTGGGGTGTAAGTTATGTGTTTGTATTGCAGTCCCATATACAGTAATATTGTGGTCCCCTGATACAGTTTTAAATCAATTTGGAGTTGGGAGTAGCTCTTAAACTGTTATTTAATGGTCACCTTTATGGCACAAACTACACCGACACTTGATGGCTAACACCCTCTACAAGCTGCTACAGCCACCTACATCTAATCTTTACCAAATGATAATTCACAATTACACCATATACACCACTTGAAGATGCTTCCTTTCACCTGCAGGGGGAGGCCTTAATACATAAGTTTCTTATTCTGTCACTCAGTCAATGCACCGCAGCCATGCCTGTGTCAATGTTAGCGTGACCTACCGAATGTTCAAAATATATTTGACTAGTCAAGTCCACTATATGTGCAATTGTCATTGTAAACAGAAATTATAATTTATATAATTTTTTTTTCTGGATAGATGTAGCTCATTAAGTACTGCATTTGCAAAAAGTTGGGAGGTTTTACGATACAATTTTATGAAAGAATGACATGAATCAAAGATATCCTGAATTTAAGTCAGTAGTATTTTTAGTCAATCTCCTAAAATGCTGGATCCTACACTCCCCAAAGTCTTTCATTGGACCCAATCTACCTGTGAAATGATCATTCCAAAACTCTTGTAAATCCTCACAGATATTATGCAGCTGTTTTCATTGGCTGAGTAGTAAACCTGATGACTCCTAAACTTTATAAAAATCAGTGTAGTGCCCCTTTAAAACTATTCATCACAATATTTAGCCCTAATCTCAGTCCATGATACAAGAAGTTATCATAATTTAAAAAATACAATTAGTACAAACTAAATTATTAAAGAACTTTATTGCAAGCTCATATTAATTTTCAATAGTGGTCAACGAACATTAGACAATGCATTTGCTCTGAGAGGATAACAGTAATACATCAGCAGTAAGCCTGTAAGGATCCTGTCAGTATGGGGCAGCAGAGACTCGCTTAAAAAAAGGGTAACAGTCTTAATATGTAAACAGCATCTCTGTAAATACTGTACGCTATTAATTATCATACTTACATGATTCTTGATTAATAAATATGAATGATGGATCTATGCCCAGAGACCCAAAACACAAAACTACTCTTAGTTACACACATTTGTATCATATGCAGCATCTCTGTGGCGTCAGGGCATCTGGCCGGTCTGTTCGTAATTTCTTTCAAGTTCAAAGCAATCCTGAAAATCCTGTTATTAGGGACCGCATGGGACGTTCCCCATGTATCAAGCATGTGCTGAAAGAGAAGCCATTTTAGTACAACTCATAAGTATTCATTATAAATGTAAATCAGATGTTCTCCATGTGTTAGCAGGATTTTTTTTTTTAAAACTCTGATTTGGGCGCAACGCCCACATATGGTGCAGACTTTCTCCAAAACAAGCCACATAAAACATCCAACATTCCCAGCATGCCCTGCTCTGTGTCTGTGAAAGAGACCCGAGAAACATCTTTATGTTACATCTCTAAACTGAAACATTATACATTTACTACAGGTGTAAACCAGATGAGACAAAAGAAATGAAAAGCAAATAGTCCTCTGTGTTGCAGATTGTAGCAGTCGACATGTGGCCATATTGTCCCAGACCACTCTTAAGTGTCTATGGTTTCCACATGAGTGCTCAGTAAGCCAAACCACACGTCTCCTGGATGATATCCACAGAGGGGGAGAGGCGCGGCAAAGAATTCTGGATGAAAGTCAGCATTCTTCTTCTTCGTCCCTCCATGTTTGGTAAGGTGCACTTGCAGCTCAGGGACGCTATGACTGGTAGCCATATGCTAATGCATCTAAAGAGCAGAGGGGGGAAACAACAGTTGACATTCATACAGTTAATCATCTGAGCAAAAGTAAATGTCATTAATCTAATCTGTATCTATGATCACTACCATCAGACAACAAATGGTTTCAATCTGCAGCTATTCATCCAGTCCAACAAAAACATTCTTCACTTTCAAGGGTCTGTTAACACATTTCTTATGTATTTCTAGTGGTATCTGGACATGAAGACAGTTTTATATGCCCAAGTTTTGAGATAACTGTTGATATCATCTCTTCATCCATCCTAATAAAACAGAGTTGCATGTCATTTTTATTTGCACAGCTCAAAGCTATATGCAATTACAATAAAAATGTCATTTTAGGGATTATTATTCTTGTAGAAAAAATGTTAAAGGGGAGGTGTTTGGGTATATAACTCAGCCAGGAAACTGATACTAGAAGAAAATGTATCTTTTTAAAGCAACACGAAAACAATTCTGTTTACCTCTGTTGTTTTGGGGCACAGGCAGAAACCTCAAAGACGGATCCCTCAAATTTGCATAATAAAACCAAAACTAACTGTATGGCTGGATACTGTACCAATTCTACTCTTGTGTTGTGCTTCACACAAAAAGTGGATACTGAGGTAAATATGTAACAAAGTCCACCTGCCAACACATCCATAGCTCACTAATTTACAGTGGATCCTGTTTAAACTGTACAAAACTCAAAAATTACAGATTAAATGGGGCTATGTGATGGACAATATCTTGCTTGATGCCAGTAACTCATCTAGTGGATCTCATCTAATTTCAGATAGAAGGCATTACTATATAGATAGGCAATACCAGTAAGCGTAGAGGTGAACCTATTCAGTGCTCAGTATCAGACTCGTCCAAACAATCCATTTGCCTAAGATGCCACGTAAATGCTAAACTAATTTTAAGTGTGTCACAAGAAGGAACTATGCAGTGTTTTCATTGACTAACAATATCCATCCAGGAAGTCACTTGTTCTTTGTAGATTCATCAAGAAATAGCTGTGAAATTCTCCCTTAAACTGTTCTTCCTCTTTCCTGTTTTTATGCTAAGCTAGGCTAATTGCATCCTGGCTCTTGCTGTGTACTAACCACTAAACTCTCTTTCTGAAGAAAGCGAAGAAGTATATTCCTATAAATATAGTCCCAACTAATTCTAAAAATTCCCTTCATGGCGCGTTTCCTGTTGTCACCACTTACTTGAATGGAACTGTGCCGTGCAACACAGTCCCTCTCCTCGCGCCGTCCGGTAAATGGGCGACACACACACTCTCGTTGCTGGAGGGAGGTGTGTGAGGCGCGTTGACAGAGAGTCAGGGGGCAAATAGAAGGAGGAGTGCTGGCCGGGGACAGAGCTTTGCTGCGCATCCCAGGTGAGCCAGTAGCCCCTCAGACCGCCCACGCTGCTCTTCCAGTCCACCTGCACTGAGTCACTGCCCACTGTGGTCAGCTGGAGGTCTGCCAGGGCCGGGGTCACTGGAAACGTAGACCACAAAGATGTGACTCACAGTATATTTGAAAAAAGGAAAGAGAGGTGTGAGGGGAATTTTAGAGACGAGGTTATGAATGAAGAGGAGTAAAATGTAGGAATGCTTTAATAAAGCGTGTACTGTAGAAAAATGTGGCTGCTTTTTCAGCTGCCCTTGGAGTATTCAAACCTGAATGGAGCTGAGAGTAATTATCTGAAATTTAAGACCAGGGAGGATTAGGCTGTGTAGGATTAGGATAAAGTGTGCAGTAAACGGATCCTTGATCACCAGGTTCCACTGCATTTTCTTCATGTAACTCACCTTCCTGAGTACACACTTTGACAGACATGGCCTTCTCCCTGCCCGAGGCGTGCCGGGCACTAATGGTCACCAGGTAAGTGGTGTCTGGTTGGAGCTCCCTGATGAGTGTGGAGTTTTGCGTTCGGCTCACGGTGATGGCGTGGGGTTTGCCTCTGGGCAGGGCGGAGTACTCGATGTAGTAACTTGTGACCATATCCGGCTGAGAAGGTCCCCAGCTCACTCGGACGCTGGTTGGACCCGCGTCAGAGACCGTTACCACAGCGGGGCTCAGCACCTCTGGTGTGTGGGAGACAGAAACGCTGAGTCAGGATAACATGATATGTGAACAGAGAGAACACGGTACCTGGTACACTTCTGATTCATTGATTCTACCTCATTGTTAGCAACAAGATGTTGTTTTGAAAGTCAAAAGGATGTCTTTGCATCCAAGTCAAGTCCAATATCCGTAATTTTAGCAATCAATCAAATCAATCAAAATCAATCAAATCAAAATGACTTTATTTATCCCCGAGGGGAAATTCAGTTAGTCTGATGGCTTTTGAATTAGACAGCCTGATGGCTGTAGGAGCGAAGGATCAAAGAGTAATAATATATTAAATGAACAAAAATCAATTTATTTGTATTTGTTAAAAGATGTGCGGCTGAAAAACCATATAAGGTAAGGTGGGGGAAGGTATCAAGTATTTTCAAATCAAAAGGCTCGTCCAAGTGAAGCAATGAGTCACTGGTGTTAAAGTTGAGTCTTAAGTCATCGCATTTCTGACTCAAGTCTGACTCAAACCCAAGTAATGTCACTTGAGTCCACACCTCTGATTACAATCTTTACAAATCTTTTGACCAGTTCATTGGAGGTCACTTGAACATACAAAAAATATGAATATGGGGAAACAATACTTTGGTATAAACTGAGCTCTTTTTTTAATTTTAATACAACTATTAGATAGATGTAGATGTTTATGGTTGTGCTCATTTTAACTCCTTTATATACTTTTGGGTAGTTCAATCTACAGCAGTGTATTATATGGAAAAAGTGATTTGGTGCCTTCTTTGCACTAAAATGAACCCAGTAAGAAGGTGTAGAGCAGGGGGCAAAGTAAGTGCACAGTTGTGGGTCATGACACGGTGTGTAAATTGGATGAAACCCAACCTGGCTTTGTTGTGAACTCGACAGACAGCGCGTTAAACGACTGCTCATTGGACTCCGGGGTCAGCGTGGCGGTGTAGGTGGTGTCAGGCTTCAGGCCTGTTAGCCTGGCAATGCTGGAATCTGCAGATGTGGTGAGTCTCTGGTACTGACTCCCGCCGGTGCTCGGACTGGTCCCACTTCCACCTCCTCCACTGCCTCCTCCCGTTGGAAGCGGCGCAAAGCGAATCTCATAGTAGCCCGCCAGACCGGACAGAACGGGCCGCCACTGCAGCGTGGCCGAGTCGGTGGTGACGTCACGGACGTTGATTCGCTCTGCTCGGATAATCTCTGTGGAGACAGGGAAGAACATGAATGAAGATGCTGTGTGCACACGGGTCAGGTCGGGATTGTAATTTAAGAGGCTGTAATTGTGCAAAAGACAAGGAGAAATGATGGTGACGGGGAAGAGAAGAAGACAGAGTGCTAAAAATGCCTCTTGCTTCAGACAGCCACCCACGTAGACAGCCAGACTTGGGTTTCTGGATGCATTCATAGCTCGCAAAGAGACAACTTGAAATAGCCAACCCAGTGAGGCCCTGCAACAAAATAACAAATGCCACAGGAGGCACTGATATCTGCGATCGGATCCTTAGGCTGCCTGTAAGCAAGGGCCGGTGCATTTCTCCTTGTTGTGCACAAGCCTTATTTGTACTATGCATCATGTCCCACAGCTGCAGTATATACTGTATAATTGCTGAGATGTCCCCTGGGAGTGTTAAAACAGTTACCTAATCTGGCCACAGAAGTGGGTTACCCCCACCCCAGTCTATAATTAAAAATATATGTATAATGTCTGGCATAGTGTTGGAGGATGCAGCGAGGGAAGTTGAATCATTAATCCATTAATAGATCGTGTAGTATCTGATTACAGTGACTCGTACACACGCGTACAGACACTCCCAGTGTCCCGGCTTCTTATTTAGTCTCACTGTCTTCAGGAGCATGTGTGGAATTGGGGACAAGCACAGAGACATCTGATACATTTCTGAATGATGGTGGAGGATCAGATGCAGAGCATTGCATTGTGGAATCGTTAGCGATCAGAAATTAGAGCACATGCTGTGGACACCACTTTTTTGTAGCTTTGTGGGATTAACTGAAGGCATTATATAATGTTACAGCATACACTTCATACTTGCCCTCAGACTAAAATAGAACGGACAGTAAATATAGTGCACTATATTGTACATAGGGTGGGATTTGGGGCACAGTCAATTATCCATTATGATATTTTAAAAATGTCCCAGTGCAGTTTTAACTAGAGAGTGCAGACCTCCGCCAAGGCAGCTCAAACAGTTTAAAAAAAATGAAACATAAAAAATTATTTTGGTGGCACACTTGAGGGTACCTTTAACCCAAATATCACCTGCTAACCCATTCTATACTCACCAATGATGGCGTCCCGCAGGTCCTCTGTGATGATACTCATGTCATCGATGTCCACAAAGTACAGGTGGCTCTCCACAGGCGGAGACACCACCTGTCTCAACACCTGGTAGTTGCCGTGCCCTGTGGAGACCACCAGCACAGCCACGCCCTCGTCCCGCAGCTCGGCCAATGGTCCAATCACATCACCCGGTTTCACCCCATCCGTCAACCACACCAGCACTCTCGGGAGCTCCGCCCGGGCCCCGCCCACTGCTCCGGGCCTCAGCACCCGCTCCTTTGCAATTCTCAGCGCCTCCACTGTGTTGGTGTCCCCCCTGAGAGGCTTGGTGTTCCTCAAAGCCCCCTGTAGGCCACTTTGGGTGCTGTAGGCATCAAAGCCAAACTCAAGGCGTGGTTGGGAGCCCACCTGAAGGAGTCCTATCCTCACCTGGTCCTCTCCCAGCGAAAAGGGGCGGAGGACCTCAGACAGGAAGGTGAGCATGCGGGAGTGCTCGTAAGACGACACACTGCCTGAGGAATCCAACAGGAAGAGGACGTCGCCCTCGCAGCAGTTCAGCGCTGAGAAGGAAAGTAGATACAACCATTAATGTAAGGCTGAGCAGTAATAGATTACATGTCATCAGGATTACATAATCAGCCCAGATTACATTTTAGAAATGTGCAATTAGATTATAGTTACATGGTTAAGGATTACTTGATTACATTTTTAATTTCTTTTAAGCAAACTTTTTTATATCCATATATTTGTTTTTTAATAATGCTATTTGTTTTTTATTCTGTTTACTTTACGTTGAATATGGAAGATGGGAGCTTCTTGAGAAAGTATTTCTCATTATCAGCGTTACAAGAGCAAAGTCCTCCATGTGGCCTTTGATTAATAAATGTACACAAAAGAAACAGCATTCCACATATTGTAGGATACACACAGTACACCTGCAGTTCAGGGTCATTTGATAAGACCAGCTGTAAATGCTGAATATACAGAATGCATTTTATTGACATTCAAAATGTTTTGACCATGTTTATCAGCATATTGCCTTTTGAATTTCTATACCCCATGTGTAAATGCTTAATATTTCTAAGTTAACAGAGGCTAAGGCTTTTTGGAATCTGGTAATACCCTTTCAAACAACAGTATAATGTGTAAAAAAAATATTAAAATATCTGAATCTTTAGATATTTTTTGGTAATTTTCAAGACTTTTTTGATAGTGGGAGAGATACAGAGTTAAATGAGGTGACAAACCGGACAAAATGTGGGAAAGATCTTCAAGCTCTACCAGGTGTGCAATCTGGGTGCCACTTAAAATATCTAAATCTATGGTTTTATTTAATTTAGGTTTGTTTACCTAAATAATATTTTACCTAATATTTTTTAAACATTTTCATTTCCATGATTGATTGATGATGAAAAAAGGAGAAAAAAGTAAGTAGTTTCCAAGAGAATTAGATATCTTGTCTTTGTACTATATTGAATTAAATGTTGCACAAACGATTTGCTAATCACTGCATCCTGTTTTCATTCAATTATATCAGACATAAACGGTCTTAAAATTGCAGTAATATCCCAATTATTTCTGCAACAATATATCTTCCATTAAAAAGGCGTTTTTATGACATGCCTTGACTCGACCCTGTTAATATGCTGACCGAGTAGTCAAAATCAGTGCATATCGCATTTTGATGCTGATGTAGGAACTCCTTCCATGATTCCTTTTTACTCCCACAACTTTTTCCAGAGGTTACCTCTCATGCGTCACTGACACACACACACACACACACACACACA
>CAFUXE010000443.1:237172-267695 GCA_903364295.1 Serranus cabrilla
ATGGATAAAAGGCATTCAAGCACTGAGCCAGAGAGTGAATTTTTCCCCCCAATTTTCCATATTTCGTAACAGAAGCACAGTTAAAAGTGAATGCCAGGAGCGAAGGACAGGAGGGGGGAGAACAGTAGCTGCTGGGCTTTCGGCGTGGAGGCAGAGGGAGTGGAGGGAGGAGGTGGGCCGAGGGGAAATAAAAGGCGTTAAAAGGAGAGGACTGAGGCTCACGGGGGGGCGAAGGGGGTGTACTGGCAGTTCCATGCGAGAGACGAGGAGGAATGCTGGATGGCCATATACAGAGCAGAGGGAGAAACAAAGAAGCAGCAGTCATAAAGACAGAATCTAAAAGCAATATTTAGATGCAGATTGTGCAGTCATCCGAGGTAAAACGCCCACTGTTAAAATCTCGGAGCAAGGGTTAAAGAGAAAAGCAAAATAAACATGTGAGCGATGAAGACCTTAGATTGCCTCTAGTTCTGGGATTTAATAAGACTGCAATTACTGCATTAACTCAGACACCTTGACACCTTTGGAATCTCCTCGGACGCCCTTTTTTATTATTTGAATGTTCTACACATGAGCTAAGACTCTGAGGTGTTGAAAGGCAGCGAGGCATGTATACACACACAAATCAAACATGTACACACACATGCAGACTGCCTTTCTCTCCATCACCTTAAGAATTCCTTACATCTGTCGAGTTGTTTGGACTTTGGAGCGAGGGGGCCGCTCCGTATCACAGCCCCCTACCCCTACCTATGTGAAGGTATGTCTTTATCTAAAAACCACATGTTGACGTCTGGAGATAGCAGCTTCACTGTTTATCTAGAGAGACGACGTGTTTAAATGCCTCCTGCTGCTATCGATGGCGCGATAAATCCGATTTATTGGTGACCGATGAGCTCTCGAGTGATGTGATGGTGGAAAAATGAAGCGTACAACCTCACGTGGCCCCAGTAAAACAAGGGCAAAGCAGGTCTTGCAACCTGCTGAACACATTTCATGGGAGGGAGTCTTAGACTGACACATGCACAATCAAGCCTGAACAATATGGGTTTTGTGTGCAGAATGTAGCATGAGGACCACAAATGACTAATTTAATCATGTGGTGTACTGCAGATGATAAGAGGAATTTTAAGCATTTCATGTCAGAACTGATAAGATAGACAACAGATTAACATTATAGAGTCGACTGAAACAAGATTTTGGGGGCCAGTGGATTTACCAATATTAGTGAGTAAGAAAAATGCAATATCGATATATCTGCCGATATATTTGCACTATAATTTATGTTATAATGTAAAGGCAGAATGAGCAGAATAGTTTGTCTTGTCTCGATGCCAGTTGTATGTTTTTGCCCACTGCGTTGAATGACATTATAGAGTTGGTCAAACTGTGATGACGCCATTTCTAAACAACCTACACTTTACCAATATATTTTTTAAAAGAAAAGTTTTGATATCAGCACAAAATACTATTTGGTGGCCAATATCAAACAAAAAATGGCCTACCAATATACAATGGTCAAGCTCTAAAAGCCTATTTTAGGTAGATAGGTATTAAACTGAATATCTTTGGGTTTGAAACTGACAAAACAAGATAAAAAAAGACATCACCTTAGACTCTGAGAAACTGGGATGGACATTATTAGAGTCTATAGTTTATTATTAGTGGATTTAGAGGGAAATAATTGGCATTGCAAATACAATAATGTATAATAAGGAGGTTGACAAAGGCCTCCTGTAACAGGGGATCTGTGAAATAAAGCTTTATGAAGAGAGAAAAGAATAAGTTACTTAAATCAAATAAACAGCATATTAAATAATCATTGCTTTCAGCCATAGAATTAGAATAATCAAACAAACAGCCATGCAATTGTAAATAATACAATGGTCACAGCCTTATGTCTCACTTAAATAGCCTACTGTCGGGTAAGGTGACAGTAACAAGAGCATGGGCACTTATAAAAAGCCCAATTACTGAAAGCTATGTCGGTTCAGTCTCATCAGTTCTCTATTAATGGAAATATCAAAGTGACAGCCTCTCACTCACTACTATGTTAACACAGTCAGTCATAAAGATCGGCTCTCACTGACAGACTCGCTGGTGTCACCACCACCAAGTTTAGCCTCTCAGACACTTGATGGTCATGAGCTCGACCTGAGGCAAAGGCACCGCTGTGATCTCACCAGATAACATTTGTTTTGTAGCTAGTGAATCAAACTGTCATCACTGATCAGGACTGACTGATCAAGATCAGTCTTTAAACTCAGTGAGGAGTGGCACTCTCAACTCTACATCAGTGTAAGATAAACAAAAAGACAGATTGTGTTCGTCGGCCTCAGATTTCATCACATATTATTAAATACATCATGTACGTGGAAAAATGCAGATCACTCATTTCTGTTCTCAGTTTTCTCATTAGATTTAATGAACGCCATCATAATTAAAATGGAACTATTTCCCAGTTCAGCTGCTTTGTCCTTGCTATGGAAACCACTGCTGTGATGCCAAGAGATTTCATCAGCACTCAATAATCTGGGAATTCAACCCTTTCTCTCCGTGCCTGTGTGTGCCTGTGTGTGTGTGTGTTACATGTGGAGCACCTGAAGTCCTGCTCAGTCCACCTGGGTGGTCCCTGCATGAAGCCCCCCGTTTTGGGAGCCACTGCCCCCAGGCTTTGAGATTTCAATACCTGGAGTTGTGCCATTTCACTGAGAGTACTGGTGTAATATCAACCCCACCCTGATCCACCCTGAGCCCAGACAGTCCCTCCAAATCCTGCTGCAGCATCAATGACAAAGTAACTGCATGTCATGTTATTTAAACTGGCTTTATGTTAACTGGGGACAACATTTTGTAAGACTGGAAAGATATTTGGTTATTATAGGTAGTTTAAATATCACCACCTCATGATCCTACAGGTGGATATTAGTCCTGAAAATACAGATATCAAGTTTCATTTTATTTTTTAATCGTTCAGTCATGGCCTCCAAATCGATTTCTTGCACATGTTTCTCTATTATTATTAAGATTTTTTTTTTTTAAATGTAGTTTCCTTGGATAGTGGTGGTTGTGAGGGAGCTTACCTCCTTCAGGTGCGGGGTTCTGTGAAGCCGACGGCCGCAGGAGCACACACAACAGCATCCAAATAAACACGTGGCTCTCCATCACAAAAGTTATAAGTTAGTCCCCCCGGAAGAAAACAAAATGACAACACAAATGTAATGTGTTCTTCAGTCAACCATATATCCAACTCAGCCCGGAGGAGCGCACTCCCAGTCAGTAAATTGCAGTCAGAAGCATAATTGTGTCACATCCAGTCCGGCTTTCTTATTTCGCTTCTTCTCTTTCTTCTTCGTTGAACATGTTCAGCCAGCCGGCAGACTGACTGGAGACGCTGAAAGTTAAACTTAAACTAAACTTCAAACTTCAGTCCGTGTGCGCAAAGTCTGGACGCTCCTCTTCAATGCAAATGCGCCTCGCTCGCGCTCAGGGAACGATTAGCAAGCACGCGAGAAGTAAATGCACGTGTCCCGGTTCGGACTTTCAAAATAAAATTCTCGTTTGCACGGGTTGATTTCTTCCTTTCTTTTCCTAAAAAAACGCATTGACAATATGGGCCAGGATTGGCTGCATTCATGGGCTTTATCTTAAAGGGACCTGGTTAAATCTTATTGTACGTATAGTTACAATACTATCAATCAATTTGGTATGAAGATAAGTAAGAATAGTAGTCTAGCTAAAACGCAAAAATACTTAATCACAATTAATTTACTTTCCTAAATTTTGCTTGAATAAAATATAAAAGTAAAGTATTCATAATGCAGAATGGTCTCTTTCAGAGTGTGAGCTATGTATGCTGTGTCATTTGATAGATTGTCATTTTCTTTGCTGGCTAGTTTAGTCTGTTAAATAACATACAGTGCTGAACAAATTTAATAGACCACCTGTCTTAAAACTGAGAAAACATGAATATTTTAGAAATCTTTCAAAAACTAAAAATGTTATTGTTATTTTTTTGGCAAATAATAAACTGAAATTACTAAACAGTCCTTTTTCACATATAATAACCAAAAAACAATATTTTGTATGGTCCCTTTGGCCTTGATAACAGCTTGCATTCTTCAGTCTCTTTTGTTATTGAGTCCAAATAGTTTCGAGCCGTTCCTACAGACTTGTTTTAGATGAAACCTTTGTGTGATCAATCTTTTAATCTACTAAATACCGAATCTGTTCAATAGGATTCAAATCTGGACTTTGACTTGGCCAGTCCATCAGTTCCAGGACTCCAGACTCCTTTTTTTCTTGGTCAGATAGTCTCTGCACAGCTTTGAAGGATGCTTGGGGTCATTGCCTTGTTGGTATATGGACACACAACCAATCAGATTCAGTCCAGAAGGGATTCATGATGCACTGATTTCAAATATATAATTCATAAATTAATCTTAAAGGTGCTCCGTGGAGTTTTCTGTTAACTACACACCACATAGTGTTGTGCATAAAAAACACATCACAGCACTCACAGTAGAAAAAAAACCCTACAGGGAACCTTCGATCTGCAAAGTTACTCTAGCTGTCATGTATTCAATGACATTTAAGTACGATATTTACCTGTGAAATGTAATACTGTAGAAGAACAGATAGAGTAGCATAACATAGAAACATTCAAGTCATATGGAAACAGGCCCAGGGCCCCAAACTGTCAGGGGCCCCTGGCCTGCAGCACTCAAAGTGACGCATACCAGAAGGGTAGAGACTCAAATGACCTCAAAGAAACATAAAACTACAAAGAGACCACAAAGGGATTCACAACAACTACGAAAAGGGGAAAAACAACCACACACACAACCACACACACACACACACACACACACACACACACAATGACTACAAAGAGACACAATACTTGACAGAGAAACTTAATTGTACCCCCTACTACTAAGAATATCATCTGCTTCTCACAGACAGTAGAGATATAAATGGAACAGCGAACACATCAGAGTAGCCACTAAGGACATGGCTGCCTTTATTTTGAAGGGGAAGCTGCTTGAACTTCTCTCTGGCCACTTCTGTAGCCTTGACATGTTGATCTCTTGTACCTCACTCCTCCCTTCTCTCTCCAGTCTCCCCAGTAACTCAGAATAGTAAATAGGGCTGTTTTCACCATACAGGCGTCCACACCCTGGATCCGAGCCACAATTACATTTAAGTCTTCATGTTACCTTATTAGCAGGGATAAAAATGGGGAAGCCACTAAAAGCTAACTTTACATTTTTGCTAATAAATCATGGAAATTACCCATGAACTATAGGGAAGTGATGTTGAGTCTCGTCAGATTTACAGAATAATAACAGCATAAATAAATTAATTTGTAAAAATATATATTTGCTGTCAACATGCCTTCCAGATAACTTGTGCACACCTTGAGTTAGTCTTATATTTACCTATAGACTCATTTTCTCAGTATTTGTCTGGTGAGGACAACCAAGAATTCCAGCTATCCAAGAGATTAAGGTTCACCAAGAGGGACACCACAGATACTTGCAGTATTCAAACCACTGTGAGTGCATCTTTTAAATTATACAGCACACAGCACCAGAGTGGAAAATGGTCAACAGCTCTGCATGTAGGCTAGTTTCTGAGGTTTACCACTGAGCCTTTTAAAATAAAGTTAAGATTTCCATGTAAGAAGTGAAGTGAATGGGCTGCATGCATGGAGAGACACAGGACGTACTGTGTGATTCAGCACGGAGACTATTGATACTGTGTGTGTTTGAGACAGAACAAGAAAGAAACAAAGGGGGTAGGAGGGAAAAATTGGACGGGAGAGGATGCAAGAATTCAAAGGTCTGGATTCCTCTGTGACGCATTGTGTCCAAATACTTCTATTGTTCCAGTGAGACATTGACAATAAACACACACCCAATACACACACCTAGTAACTAAACACTGCGACTACAGTCCAGTCAGGGATTGGGAAGTATTATGACACCTCTGGGTGACCTATATTTCATTGCAAACATCCATATGTAACACTTGGTAAAAAGAGTTGCAAATATGAGACAAGTACAAGCACTTCACTGTGCTCTGAGCCAGTGGATCCCAACCTTTTCCTCGGAGGCCACCCTACTTGTACCTTAGACAAGCCAAGCCCCCCTCCCCATTCTGAAAAATGTCTCTTATCAACAAGTAAACATCAAACTCAACATAAGCATAAACAGAGTCGGCCTATATGCACATATGTGACCTTCTTTCAAAGATTCAGAGGGCACAGACTGTATCTACATCAGAATATGTTTCAAAGTGGGTTCATATAGACATTTGATTATGCCATTACATGTTTAATTATTTAATTTTTGATTTAACATACACAAATGTTATTTTGACGACTTTAGAGCAGACAAAGGTCGGGAACCCCTGCTTCATGCAATTGTATAATATACAATTATGCATGTGGACTATGAGTCAACCTTTATTGATTTGATAAGGACTCATAATAATGACTTTGGCAGCCACAGCCATTAAAAGGGACAGTTCACCCCAAAATCCAAACTACATATTTTCCCTCTTACTTGTAGTGCTATTCATCAATCTAGATCTAGAGAGAGATGTCTGCCTCCTGTCAAATATAATTGGACTATATGACATTTGACAAGGTCTGTGGATTATCTTCAGTAACCAGGTCATGATTTGTGGACATTGCTGTTGAGTTTTCTAAATGTATTTTGGGGGGCTTTGAGCACCACAAAGCAAGTGCCATTTAGTTCCATTATAATCAGGAGAAGGCAGACATCCCTCCTGTCGCTATCTCCAACAATCAGCAGCTCACATAAAAACAATCTAGACTGATAAATAGCCATCCAGGTCAGAGGAAAAAAAGAGGTGTTTGCCTTTTTTTGGGTGAACTGTCCCTTTAAGTCAGTGTCAGTGTCAGTCCTGTTTCTGAAGATTCTTGTTTAATGCTCTGTTGCTAAAATTGAACTGGGAAGTCAAGTTCCCTGCTGCATCGTGATCCATTTACACCCTGCTGCTACTGCACAACAGACATGCAACATTAATTTCTCTGCGGTTTTTTGTGTACCTCCCCTGCAGGCCTGAACAAGTTCTCACACGCACATCTGCAGCCCCCGAAGCCCATGGTCATCGACACTGTGCTGTTTGGATATGACTACAGATGGGAGTTCTCTTCCTGTGCTTTTTTCATAGTCTAGTCAGCGAGCTGTAAATCAGTTATACACACAGTATACCCCCACTTGGAACGACTTGGCACTGGTGTGTGTGAGAGCAGTAAATAGCTGAATGTGCATGTGTGCAGTGCAAGTTCATGTTCTTTGCATGAGCGTGTGCACGCATGTGAACACATTTCTATGTATCTCATCATGTCAAGCGTTGCGTGAGTTGTGCAACTGACAGATCACATGCAGCCGACTGAGCTGCGTCAAGTACACGGGCCATTGCCCGACTGGGTGTTTGACATTGTGCTGAAAACTACATGCACTGCCAGCTGTTTCCACCCAATACAGTCTTGTGTCAGCACACTGTCTCAATCATTCTGTCAGATTATGCAAGCTGAACAGTGATCTGTTTCTGCTCATGCTCACATACCATCGCAGTCATGGTGGGATGACAACTAAAAGTTCTGTCAGAGGGAAAAAGTCAAACAGATCAGTAAACCTGACCTTTTAGCTGTGGACAAGGCAGCAGCAGAGGGACTAGGAGGAACGGGAGGAGAGGCAAAAACACTGAGATGTCATCAGTGGAAGAGTTTACGACATTTGGTTCATCACAACATTGAGGGTGTGATAAGGTTGAAATAAAGGAAAACAGCCCATCCTTTGGGAGAGGGTTGAAGCCTGAAACAGTCTTAAAGTAGCCTGAGTTACTGCCTTTTATACAGCCTCTTGTAACTTTGGCTCATAATAGCAGCCTAGTTGTAATTACCCATTAAAACTTTGGCTTCCGAGGATTTGGCACCATATTGGAATGCCGCTGTCAGTGGTAAAGTGAATTCCACAGATCTATATTCGCCAGTATTTTCCTACTCTCTGCCAGGCTATGGCATCCGAGGTGTGGTTTATAGCAAACCATGGTTTTCTTGGGGATTTAAGGGACATAAGTATGAGTTTCAAGTCACTGGAAATGATGTCCTGAATTTTAGGTTCCTTCTAACAATGAAATGAACAAGAAAATTATGTAATTTAAAAAACAAAGTGAAGATCTAAGACATAGAAAAGTCGGAAATGTACATACATACTGGACAGTTTACTGGCATTTTTGCATGAAAATTCATTTTAGCAATTAATTAATAATCAAAATAGTTGGTGATTATTTTTCAGTAAACTAGATATGAAAGACTAGATAGAAAGTGCTGCTACAATGTAGCAATAAAGTTGTGACATCACAACCTGACAAAAGTCCTGACAGCTCATTTCAGGTTTCTGAATACAGGCTGTATGTGTTTCGCTTTGAATTGAGCAATTTCGTCTTTAAATATATCATATATATAATAAAATAAAATAAATTTGTAGAAGACTGCAGCAGTGATTGCAAATGAATAAACTAACCTATACAGGAATGTAGTAATGTAAATGTGAACTGAGAGAGAGGTGTGAAACATTATGTAATAGCATATGAGGGTAAACTAAAACTGCGTCATAAAGATATAAAAGATGAAGAAAGATAAAACACTGACCTAAAGGAGAGAGAGACATTAGGGAGAGGAACATGGTTGAAGGAAAGATAAATCCAAGGAATGCTGGATAAGAGTGAAATTTAAACTAAATATTTAGCAGAATTCACATTTGAACTATTTAGGTAAGCAGCTCACGCACAGAGCCGAGAATGCTCTTTTCCTGCAGCATAATGGATTTTGACAGGAGACATAAATAAAAGCCATTAGACTAAAAATACAGACAGACAAGTCAGAGGGACTTCCCATCACTGGGATGTGAAACGTGCCAAGTGCCCGCTGTCTTCCTGAACAACACTGACACCTCCGGTCCTGCGTCAGTGGTACTTTCCTGCCTCCACTGATCAGCATCCTGTATGTCCACAGTGGGACTTGTCTTCTAAGCAGTGTCTATAAATGCATTTCCTAAGTTTTTAACTTTTAGAACATTTTGTTTTGCTCCAGCAAGCAGAGAAAAAGTATTCGGTAAGATGCTGCCTCTAAACAAAATTGTGGATATCTTTCAGGGTTCCAAGAACTCAAGACCAAGCTGCATCCAGGAAAATGCTCAATCTTGACTTTACCTAAACAAATATGACAAGTTACACTAAACACATGCAACTGTTGAGTTCAGGGCAGGGACATGTTTTCACAGAATAAATCAGAGTGTGTATTTAAGTTTGGACAAAAGCACCTTTGTCTGCTCACTGTCTTGGAGTAAAACTGGGTATGCAGTGAGATCCATCGCACTAGTTAGAACATCTGTTTTGCAATAATCGACAGTCAGTGAGTCTCCACACTGGTGAGGCCAACACCCACTGCAAGTTTCCACAGTAAAATGTCACAGGCTGCCTCTGGTTGTGCCAAGTTGGGTCGATAGAGGTTCTCTCTATAGCTGGCTCGGCTCCTGAGAGGTCTGCTCAGACAATGGTCTTATTGTGTTGATGAGTGGCTGGAGGGCCACATTTATTTTTAAAAAAGGATGAATGTACTCATCATTTTGGCACAGTATGAATACAAACTGCAACATAAGAGCCATATTTATGATTACTATGGCAGCAACCTCTTGTGACAAAACTAATGACAGGAACAAAGCAGGAAGTCAGGTAATGTTTTATAAAAAGTGTCGAATAAACACAGGAAAAACTGGTAAACCCCTGTTTGTGTCCCATGTGAAACAAAAAAGACAATGCTGACTTTTACCCACATACGTGGATAAAGTAAAGTTGAATATGTAACTACGTCTAGTTCTACATCGCAGTCTTTAGTAAATAAGCTAAGGGGTGGGTCAATTACTATTAGGCTTTAATGTTTTTCATTATTCTAACTGTAGTGTTCCAAACAAAACCATCAAAAGCCATTTTCCAAAGCCCCTCTAAACCTTTTTCCCACCTTGCCAGATGTGGGTTTCCGGGTGATGACGTTGCTACGTACACTGTGTATCCTTATCCGTAGCCAAAGGGTGGTCAGCATGCTCCCACTTTGGAAAGGCAAAGTACTGGCACAGAAACAGATCGATGTACCGCTTGGATCTGAGACCAAAAGTCAAACACAAACTAACTGATTAAGGCAGCAACAGAGCAGGAACTCCTGTATTGTGAGAGGTTAAATCACTGTTTTGGTCAATCTAGTCAGGTGGCTTTCAAGAGACCATGATGTACTGGTACGGAACGGGGTAGCAGCAAAACATTTTTTTATCCACCTTAAAAAAAATTAATATCACCTAATATTTTGAATGTTGTCCCTACTTTACCTAGGTGTCAGCGTGTCTTTGCAACTGGAAACTAAAGCCTTTATATTACTCTTTTACTCTTTCACTTTGAAGACTATATAAATACTATATTATATACTATATATTTATTTCCTTCCGCATAATTGTTGTAATAAGTTTTGAAGAGATAAAGTGGCCTTTGCTACTGGCGACGCAGCTTTAAGCTAACGAATGGCTAGCTGAATTTCCCATTCTTTGTTTATTATATGTGTCTAATTATAAACAGTGTTTTTTACTCTAACAAAGTTGGATAAATACTCCTGTTAAGAGAGGGACATTGCTTATAAGCTACATTACAGCCCTTCAGCTTGTTTTTTAAAGAACATTAATCATCTGACTTCTCACTCATGGCTCGTTAGCATCGCAGTACTTTAGCTCACCCAGCTAGCTAGCGTCTGTTTTAGCTAGTAGGTAGCAGCAACTTCTCGGCCTTTAGTAACAAATTGACAGCAAACATGCACCTCTAGGACTATACTAGAGACCCACCTAGCACCAAGAGTAGGAAATCTGATTTCCACTTAAAATCACCAGACTCTCTTTAAAAAAAAAAACTGTAATTTTACCTAGCAGTTGTGGGCCTTATTCAGTTAGGAAACGCTCCAGTGGGTCGATATTTGAGGGTAGCAACAAACCGCCTATTTGGTCATCTTCCAACAAGGGTAAAAAAGTCTCATGCTTTATGATGAAGCAACTACAAAATGATGGATACTCTGTACAGCACTGCTGGGTCTGACTCCAGAGGCATGTGAGAAACTTTGCCCCCAACAAGTCAAAAACCTTCTGAAAAGACTTGTTTCCAAACATCTAAATAGAGAATCTGTGTCTGTTTTGTTGACTGTAGTTCAGCAATATAAAAAGGAAATTCCATTCGAAGCCTCGGCATGCCCCCGAGTGCTCTCTTGTTCTCTATGAAATGAAGGACATCTATCCAAAAGCATTAACCGCTCAAAGAACCACTAATGCTCGCTATAATCCGAGAAATACTAAAGTCCCACTTATTCAGAACCACATGAGAAAGGTCAGTGACGGTGACTCATCGATGTCAGAGTTCCTCTGAGCGCTGGCAGCACTCATGCCTGTGGGAAGGAGGCTGGTGAGCTGCAGTTGGCTGGATGTAACAGGCTTTTCTCACACACACACGCAGACACACACAGACAACCACAATCCAGTACAGTGCTGAAGTGTGTTTATGTCTGTATTCACATCACAAGGACTCTAATAAATCCTTTCCTCTCTTTACTGCCCCATGATCTCTGCTCATACTTCTATTCATCCTTTATTTGTTTCCATCCTTCCTCTAATCATTTCCCTCCTGAACTGTTTTTAATATAACACGCATGTCCGTGTCCTTTTTCACCTTCTTCCTTTCAGCTGGTCCTCCAGAGTGTTTTGGCCACAGTGGACAACAGCTGGAATCTCCATTCTCTCCTCCTTTGTGATTCCTCTCCCACTTATTTGCTCCTCACTCTGCACACTCCCTCCTTAGCAGCTGCCTTCCACCCTTAGTAACACTGCTGTATATTATACAAACACACAGACACAAGCACACACATACATACACACACACACAAGTCCTCACACGTACAGTGACAGCGATGCACACGCATATACGGTATAAATGTGCTCACAAAAGGTAGCTGAAGTCACTTTTGTGGTATGTCTGAAAGTTTAAAGAGGCAGGGATGTGTTGTAATTACAAGTGCATCCTCAGTAGAATCTGTTAGGGCAGGTTGAGTTGAGGGGAGGAACTGGCAACCTATCAAAGTGAGGCAAACCACCCCCTCTCTTGTATCTGCTTGCTCTAAAGGAGTGCACAAATGAATAATAAAAAAAAAAGAAGAAGAATGTACATAGAGACTCAAAGCCTGTCCACCTGGTTAAATGTTGATTCTTAAGCTGCAGGCATATCAGAGCGGTTGAAACTCCACGGTGCAAACTTTTACACAAACACCTCACCAGGTGCAGTGAACATCCCACCGTCTTTTAATGACAGAAAGATGACAACCTTGCTGTCCGGCCCATCCTGCCTGTTAACACAATCACCTGTCATCCACATCCGCTGCCTCCCCACTTAAGTCTTTGCCTTTCACTTCCAGGCACACACGCTCAGAGTTTCAACCTTTCTCTGTTATCTCTTTCTCACTTCCTGCTCTTTTTTTATACCGTATGCACACAAAACACGCCCTCCAAAGTGGCCCACAGGTCACACAGTCCACTCGGTCTTGGTTTCACTCGGCTCCCCTCCTGTCGAGTGTCATGGTGACAGATAGGAGAAGAAACCTGACATTGTCTGTTAGTGATATGGCATGGGGGAGACGAGGAGGGGTGTTGTGTTTGAACTTGTCTGGCTTGAGCTCTGCCTGTCTGCGTGTCTGTTTTTCAATGAGTAATCTATTGTAAGACTGAGCACACACACACACATTGGCAGGTTGTGTGACATAGCTTGAGTACAAGAGGGAAGAGGAGTTTTAGCCCAAGGGAGATCGATGGGTGATGGGTGAGACGTGGAGGCTGCTGGTTACGTTAAACAGTTTGTCTTCTTTGTGTGGCTGTGAGGCATGAAGACCTGGAGTTGTCAAGGATTCACACAAGTTGTTTGACAATCTCCTACCCCAGTTTCTTACGCTAGCAGTGTAGCTCCAGGGAAGGAAATGTCAGTCTGTCAGTTGGTCCCTTACTTTGGGCTAGACTGAAATATTTCTACAACTGTTAGATGGATGCCATGAAATCTGGCACACACAGAGTCAGAAGGTGATAGGAAGTTGGCTTCTTAGTATCATGGAGGGTTTGCAGAACAGACAAAGAGATGAAGACAACTACGGAGAGACGTGAATCAGCCACAAAGAGATGGAAAACAATGAGACGGATGCAAAAAGACCACAAGGAGACCATGGAGAGATGCAAAACAATCACAATAAGAAGCAAAAAGACCATATTTGGGACGCAAAATTAGCCCAAATAGACAAAAAACAAAACTAAGAAATGCAACATGAAGGGACACAAAGCGTCAACAAAAGATGCAAAAACACCAGTAAAAAAAAATCAAAATTTCACACTGGACTTTTTAAAATTCCATGTGGACTTTTTAAAAATTCACGGTGGCTCTTAAGACTAGTTTATTTGCTAGTTACTAGGGGGTTACAGTTTATGGCTGCGTTTTCTGCATAGAGAGCTATTTGATAAATATTTGCTGTTTGTGTCTTTTGAACTTATAAATTGAGGCTCCCGGTGTGTCTGTGAGCTTCACTCTGCAGCTGCTGGCTGTCTGTCAGTGGACAGCCGCTGACTAACACACAGGCAGACAGAAAGAGCTAGCTGGCGGGGTAAGCTGTAGATTTAATTGCAGGTATAACTTCGGCTGCTAGCTCACTTAGGTAGCTAGCTTACTTAGTTAGCAGCCCACATGCATGGAGCTCGTCATCTAATGTGACAGGGTCACGCATTTTACATAGTTGTTTCAATTTTGGGGATCCCACGGAAAAATACGCAATTGCGTAATCATGAAATCCTGGGGGGCAGATAACAGCTATTCCATTGTATTATCTTATATATGAATAGTAAACAAGGAAATGTATTGTTCATTCATTGAGATGAATAAGCAATCTAGCCGTTAATAATATACAGTTTATTATTGCCAAGAGCCAATGTTTTCCCTTTCTTTAAAACTGTGGCTCAGTCATGTTTTGAAGAATTTGAAAGTATTCCAGTTTTCAAAAAACACCTCTTATGGTTAGATAATGGAAAAGAATAAATATCATAAAATATAACGTTAAATATCTGTGTGCATGGTTGTAGTTGGAGGGTGCTCAAAGTATGATTTGGTAAGTTTAAGCCACTATGTGCAGAATTTAATGTGATTAGATCAGCAAATATTTCTACTTACTATACATTTGTGTTTGTTGAAAAATCTCTGTAATGTTTTATATTTCCACTGGGGGCGCCATACAGAATTATTTTAAATCTACACATGATGGCTTTAAATTGAAAATAATCTGCATGGAAAGGAAAATATGCATTTGCAATAAAACATAGATGCAAATATAAAGTTAGAGATAAACACAAGTAGGGCTGAAGCTAATGTAAATTTTTTGGTCTGATTTATCATTGAGTTGACAAAATCACAAATCCCCCGACCCAAGGCTAAGAAGAAGTGAATGTCCTACATTTTTGCATGAAAAAATAACTGAAAATATGATTAAAATAGTTACCAATAATTATTCTCAGTCAGCTAATGACATAAAACAAATACTTGTTGCACTGTATATAATTATTTTGACAGTGTTAAAGCCAATACAGTATTTAGTGATGCAAAATAATGGTTACATGTATTAATGCATTTCAAGATATTTTGGATTGTAGGAACTGTCATTTTAATGTCATCAGAGCTACAGAAAACAAAGCCAATGCTGAAGTGTAACTACTGTTTGCCAAGAATGTTGAGCACAGGTGTACAAATAGCCTGAATTTTATTCAAGGTACAGCAGGAGTTCAGGTCATATTATCTTTTCTATCGCTGCTTTTCAACACTCAAGGTTTCAAAGCTACACTCTGGGCTTTTATTTTTCCCTGATTGCAGGTCTAGACAAGTCTGTAAAATGAGAACTCATATGGGTCCTATTCAACAATTCTTCTCTCTTGGTGCGTCTTATCTGTATATCATAAATAGTTGGTTGTATATGTTGCACTTACTGTGTTTAATGTAGAAATCATTTCTATATTATGCAAAAATAAAGATGTGATTATCTATCATTTGTAATCGAGCTGTGGCTTTGCTACATATAAAGTCTTGTTTATGATACACTAGAGACTGTTTCCTAGGCTGTATAAACAGGATGCCTCTCAGAGACAGACAAGCACACGGAGGTTCAGAGATTCCTCTGTGACAAGGCCAGGATATTATTTTGACAAAGTACCCACGTTGCACTAACAGTTCCTCCACACGAAGACCTGGTGGACATTTAAACCGTCCTTGCACCTTTTTCCGGTGTTGGCTTTGCTGTCTTGTCATTGCACCAAAGTCAGTGGAAAACATGAAGGGGGATGAAACAGTGCCAAGTATATACAGTAAAGTGGAGCTGATGAAGCAAATGGGAAGGGAGTGGGAGAGGAGAGCAGCCAAACAGTCTGAAAATACCAAGAGAAAGTCAGCAAAACACTGATCAGACAGTGTTTATGCAAAGGTGGTGTGTAATGAATAAAAGTAAATAAAGGAGTCCTGATTATGTGGGTTGGCTTATTTAGACGTAGTGGGCTGTTTTTATCTTAATTTTAAGTCTTAGAATAAGGTTTTGACATTTTTTGGGTCAATAATGGCTCTTTTGTCAGTAAAGGTTGCTGACCCCTGTGCTATACCATACCTTTTGTATTATATACTATACATAATTAACAAGACCTTCACAATAATATACTTTACTACATTATTCTATACTATACCCTATCATACTACACATGCTGTACTATAATTTACAATACTATAATACACTATACATAATTTACTATATTTTCAAAATATTATATTATGTCATTATACAACGCTGGTTAAAAAAAACTGGAACACTTCAACACACAAACATAAATAAAACAAAATGTAATAATTTGCTAATCCTTTGTGACATATATTCAGTTGAAAATTGTACAAAGATAGTTTTATAATGAGACTGATAAACCTTTGTTTTGATGCATTCTGTTTTTATTTACCTTTTACAAAGCATCCCATCTTTTTGGAATCAGGGCTGTACATCATATATATAATCTGTTGCACATTATTGTCTATACATAATTTACTGTACTTTCACAAATATTACATTATACTATCCTGCACTGCACCAACTTATACTATACTAACAGTACACATGAACACACTGAGTATGCTACTGCATGACTCACAGGGCACATCTCCCTCGCTCATAAAAATCCATTCATTTAAAATGCGTTGGCCTTGGTCTATTGTAAGTGTCTCCTGCTCGTCTCTCTTCATGCTTTTGAAGAGCCCTGCCACTATTAAAATTCACATATTAACCACACACCATTACACAATGGCGTTTCCTGTTACATTCTTATCCATTGGCAACATCTTATCAAATAATTCCAGCGTGCTTCTGTGACCATGGCCTTGAGTGAAGCTGGTTGGCAGGCAACCATGCTCATTCTGATGTACTGCCAGGCGAGCATCTCAGAGAAAGAATTACTGATGGCAGACAGGCAGACAGTCATACATGGACCTTGGCCCAACTCTGAACGAAATATGTGTGAATAAGAAGCCAAACAAATAAAAAGGGCCTATTGTTGCTTTACTATTCAATTGGATTTTTGCCATATTTCGGATACTTATGAAATATGAAAATAATGAATTATGAAAAACCCAAGTTAACAATTTCATACAAAGTCAACAATTTGTATAAAGGGATATAGGGTGAGAAAATAAATGTTACACTCACACCTACTGGCCAGCAGTTGTACTAGCTCTGATTTTGAATCTTATGCCACCCAGAGGCTTTCACTGGTTCACCACCTCTCAGTTTAAAGACTCTTAATCAGGAAAATCCAGCGCTCGTGCACAAAACTGCCCTCCCAGAATTAAAAATGTGGAATTCAACTTAAGAAATCAACTTAATATCGATTTATCTCGCAAAAACTTTCAAAAACGTGTCAGTCGTGAACAGACCCCTGCCCCGTTCAAAGCGTACGTGGACGTTGCGTCACTCAAATGTTGCAAACAAATGATGGCTTCAGGTACAGTCGAAAATATTGAAATTACAACATTAACAGACATGTGAATGACCAAATGTCGTTTTGACTGTAGCACAAAAGGCGGTGTTTATGAATCCGTGCTACTACTAGGTGATAACAGTGGTACATGGAGTGCAACAAGTGTCCCACATTAACATAATCCTCCACCGTATTAACGTGTAGGTCTAATTTCCAGATGTCCCAGCTCAAGAGGAACACGTGAAGGCAGCAAAAGTTTAGAGCAGAGTTGAGATATCTGTGGACATGGAGGACAACAAGAGCAGTACGGATACGAATTTTGCCCCAGGTATCTAATATAACGTGTTTGTTATTTATCCCGTTGCGACAGTAGAATAAATTAACACATTGGCGACGTTATCAAAAGTTACCAGTGAACCGTTAGCTAGATAACTGGCTGAGGCAGCGCGGTCACCATCAGCCAGCTGTTTGTAACAGCTAACGCAAGCTTTGTGTTTTGAAACTCATTAGTTTAAGTCACAGTGGTTTATATGACATAGCTATAAGCTTTACGGACTGTTAACAAAAAAAAACTCACGAGGGTCCCACTTTTAGGAGTCTCCTTATGTTGAATTCAGGTCAGTTCATCAGAGACATAATGAGGAGCACAAAGTTAGACTGTAACCTAGTTCCGTGTAGCTATTTGCAAGATAAGAGCGAAACCTCAAACAAAACTGCACTCAAAAAACCGGCAGCCACAGCTCTCCGAGCTCACATTAACATATAATGTAGGTTACAAGACATCATATCAGTCAATAGGGTCTTGTGATAAATTGGGCATGCAGGTTGTCCAAATGCATTTGAAATATTCTTACACACTCTCCAGTGAACGGACCATAACTTTGGAGGTTTTCACTCATTATTAACGCGTCTTTCATATGTGTTAATGTGTAGTTTTAATTTAATATCTCTGTGATGTTAATCAAACTGCTACCTTCAAGTTAATGATTAAGCTTTGTGTATTTATCACCTTAGACCCAGGGTGGGCAGGTACAACACATGATGCCCCACGTGACCCCAGCCCAAAGGAAATATTCAGCAGACAGCTGAGTGAACAGGGCCGGTTTGCCTATGCTGCCCTGTGCGGTGTCTCCCTGGGCCAGTTGTTTACTGGCACTGAAAACAGGTAACGGAGCTCTGAAGCATAATGTCACCATGACAATCTGTGTGTGTCCTTCCTCCAAATATCAGTGTAGTCATTGTGTTGAAGGGTATTTGCTTCAGTGTTTCTGGTAAGCTAAAAATCTACCGTCAGCCTTATTCCCCCAACATATTATTTATGGGAAGTGACTCACAAGTTATGAATGCGTGGTCAGTGTGATTAACTGTCACACACCACAAAAATTCAACAAACACAGTATAGTGATGATGCTGGTATTAAATACAATATTAGGTATCTAGATACATTGACTTTGTCTCCTCATAATGATGAACTTCAAAATCAAATTTGGATTTCAGACATCCAGAAATAAAAAAAATAAAAAAAGAACAGCAGTATTCGGTTAGTGCCTCCAGGAAATTATGAGGATTTGGCTTTTATTTATTTATTTATTCTTCTGCACGAATGAAACATTTCTGAAAGCTGCTTTTTCCTGTTCCTCTTGACAATATCCAAAAGCATTAATTTCTTTCTGACTAAACTGTGGAATTATAATGCATCAACTGAACGGTGAACCTGAGGAGATGAGCAGTTGTGTGTGTCTCAGCGTGTTCAGGGAGCAGTATCTGCAGGGCCTGGTCCAATGGCTGGACCTGGATGAGTCTGTGATGCCGGTTATGGGGGCTTTCCTGTCCGGCCTGGGCTTTGAAGGCTCCGACACCTTTCTCTCCATTCTACATGCCGAGCCACTGCTGGCTTCTGGGGCCACCCCCATTATACAGGTGATGATCACTCAAAATTCAGTTATTTCTATTATTTTGTGGTTTGATAGGACTGTTTTGCAACTGTTCATGCTAACAGAACAAGTAAGATTTTGGCTTTACTCTCTAATAACATTATTGAATCATATTGTAATTTTGTGTCTGGATTCTTACGAACAATAGATTATAACCAGCTTTCACTTTGTTTGCCAGGATCTGGTGTCTTTTTCTGTCAAAGATGGTAAGAATCCTTTGATGCATTCATGAATTAAAATTGTTGTAAATTCTTATAAGCCTGTTACGTCATAACATCCACAATCTGTCGTGTACTCAGGCCAGTATGATGCCAGATCGAGGGTTCTCATCCGTCATGTCAGCTGCCTGCTACGAGTCTTTCCACAGCAGCTGGAGGAGTTTGAAGAAACACTGGGAGAACGGCTGAGGGAAGGAGAAGAGGAAAGCGAGTAAGTTTACATAGTACCTCAAAATGCATAATGATAATATGTTCTGTTTAAGCTTTATTTATTGGCAGATCTTATGTGTGTCAGACTATTTAAAGAACACTGTCACACTTGTATCTAATATGTTAGCGTGAAGATAGCTGCGTAAACAAGCAGCTTATTGTTTTCAGAATGTCACGTTAGGCGGGTAAGTAGAGCCTTCGTTGGACGAGCTACTGTGGGTGGAGGAACTATGATTGTTGACATTTGGAAGCGCCAGCGTCGGAGGCATTTTGTTTTTGTGTTTTCTGTCTGTTTGTAACATTCTTATGAACAAACATCTCGCCAGTGGACCAGTCAAATCTTCAGAGCTCAATTTTGATCTGGTCCCTCTCCTATTCAGACAGATATTCACCCATCCTGGCCCTGGACAAGCTAAACCTAACCGCCTATCTCACATGGGGCAGATTGATACAGTGATTAGCTTCCAGCACAATGCACCGCGTTCATGAAACTCAGATTAAACTTTGGAAACTAGGCAGTGCTGATCAAATACAGATTATGTTACCGCAAAAATACTTTTCAACGCCATAGCTTTGGGAAAAAGGGGGGGGGCATTGATGTAACTGCAACTTGATTGCATGATGAGGCACTACATTTTTAGTTAATCAATTAATTAAACATATTACTATTTTTAAAACAGTTTTATTCCAGATTTATGACCATAATAACCAGCTCTCAGGCGGTGTTGCCATTATTTGGCATCTACTGATGACCTGCTATCTCCCCCTAAAAATCCACTGCCCACCCCCAATTCTGTGTAAAGCTGGGCTGAATGACCAGCAGTTAAAGCCTATGGATATACATACTGAAATGGATAATCTGTCTGATTCTGCCTCCATTAGAGAGGAGTCCTGTCGGCGTCAGAGAAGAGAAAGAGGGCGAAAGTTACGGCGCTACCTCCTCATTGGACTAGCCACCGTGGGTGGAGGAACAGTGATTGGTGATTATTCTTGCTTCACGTGCACATGCATGAACTTTAAATGGACATTTGCAACATCTAGAATCCAATGTGGACGTGTAGACTTCAAATGATAATCTAATCAATGGATAATTAAGTCCTCATGGAGTGTCAAGACTATCAGAATAATGCATGAAGACTTGATCTTGCATCAGTTTAAAATGTTGTATTATTTCCTCTGTAGACCTAACTTTGCTCTGAAAGCCTCCACATGTTGGCTTTTTCCTGTTCTGACTGCACTCTTTGTGTCTTTGCCAGGTGTGACAGGTGGGCTGGCAGCCCCCTTGGTGGCAGCAGGGGCCAGTGCTGTGCTGGGGGCAGGAGGGGCTGCTGCTCTGGGCTCAGCCACTGGCATTGCAATCATGGCCTCCCTGTTTGGAGCAGCTGGAGCTGGATTGACTGGTATTATAATATACGTTTGTGGTAGTGCATCAGTTTCATATCTGTAGCTTTTCTACCTGTGTTTCATTTTCGTATATTGTCTCCCCAGGCTATAAGATGAACAAGTGTGTCGGGGCGATAGAAGAATTTGAATTCCTCCCACTGAGCAATGGGAAGCATCTTCACCTGACCATCGCAGTGACAGGCTGGCTGTGCAGTGGTAAATACAGTAAGTATGGCTTCTGCTGTCACTTTAACAACTTACAGTTTCCACTGATTGGACATGGTCGATACGGGTACATGCTCCATCATTATGACTCCCTGGTTTTTATATTTTTTCAATCCCAGGTGTTAAGTTTATTCAGACAGGCAATATGAGACAAAGTGTTTGTTTGTTTTTTTTACATTAAAACAGCTGTCTTTAATTATTAATTAACAAATTTGAATAGGGGAAATAATCCTGAAAAAAGTTAATATCTTGAAAAGTATGGAAGAGAAGTAATTTTGATAATGTCCACAATAAGCTGAATATTTTGAAGTTTGAAATTGTGTTGAAATGACATTTTTTTGATGACAAAAAACAAGGAAAAACATACATATTAATGATAAACCAAGAAGAGCAGAGAAGTGATTACTGGACAACAGTTCGGTGCATAATGTTCTAAAAACAGATATCCACCTGAGATTATGTCAACAAACCACTTAAGGCTCGCTTTTACATAAAACGACGCAGCTCTAATACCCCACTAAAAAATGCACTCAGTTCCAAGCTTTGCACCCCCTTCACATACAATGGCCAAAAAAGCACTTCACTCCCAAGAGCTGCTTATGCGTTTCCATACATAAGAACACAACTGCTCTGTTCCAGGTTCGTTCCAGGCCCCGTGGTGCAGCCTGGGCGAGTGCGGGGAACAGTACTGCCTGGTGTGGGAGTCCCGTTTCCTCAGGGATCTGGGCTCAGCCATGGCCTCTCTGTTGGATGGGCTGGTCAGCATGGTGGCCCAGGAGGCACTCAAGTACACAGTGCTGTCAGGTAAGAGGATGGCCATGCAGGAAGCAAACTACTTCTACTCCGAATTTGGAAACAGGAGCACTTGTGCTTTTAATCGCACGTTTTCCTGTCCTGAACTTTCAAACTTTCAAATTCCGGTGATCCAATTGTAAGTGTTTTCTCTTAAGAGCAATTTCAAAATATTCTTTCCGGGATGATCATTCTTAGTTACATTTTTTTCAACAAATCAGGTGGAAAAAAAAGGTTTGGCTGGTAATTTATTTTTATTGTCAGGATCATCATGTTTGTCGTCGTAATTCTCATCACATGAGGCTGAAGTGCATCACCACCCCTTGTTCTAAATAGCATTCATAAAAGCATTTATGTTTTCTTCCAGGTGAGTTTTATTCTCAAATACATTTATTGCCAAAGAAAGACATGGCAATGATAACATAACTTGCTGGCACACGATATATGTACTCGTGTTCAGAATGCATGAAGGGATAAAAACCCACCTGGAAGAAAGCATGAATGCTTTTTGCCACAATTAGATCATGGTGGTGCACTTAAGCATCTTGTGGCCAACAAAGGTATTACAACAACAAACACTTCCAATCCTGACAAAAAAATCACCAAGTGGAAAAAATGTTTTGTTTTTTAAGATTATCAGGGCACGAAAATTCACCTGTTTTAAAGTCAAATACACAGAAGGGAAAACAATGTTTATTAAACTTAAGAAATGGATCACCAGAATATTGAATTGCCTCTCAGGGTTTCCATAGAAATATATGAAAGTAATATAAAAGTCAATGGTGATGCAGCATCGATTGTAGGTAATACGTTTATTTCAGTCCTGACCATCTTATCTAGAATTTTCCTTTTTGTTCTAATGACCCTGTGCTTGCATTGATGTGTTTTCCATCATCACACCGTCCAGGCATTGTGGCGGCTCTGACGTGGCCTGCGTCTTTGCTGGCAGCAGCCAGTGTCATCGACAACCCCTGGTGTGTTTGTCTGAACCGCTCAGCAGAAGTGGGGAAACACCTGGCACAGGTTCTGAGAAGCAGACAGCAGGTATCCTTCCTCTTAATCTCTATTTAGACACACTTTACCATAGTGTACTAAAATACTGTGACTAGAGGAGATAGTCGTATACATTTTGTAAACACAACCTTAAGTACATTAGGTCTTCCTTTGATTATGTCTTAGTACAGTAAAACAAAACCTAGGTTTAAATGCTATATTTATTATCCCAGAATACGACCTTATGCTCAGAAGATAATAGTTTGACTATGTTCAGTAAAATATTAAAGCTACTTCTGAATTGTGCATCTCTTCTCTTATTTTCTGTATTTAAAGGGGAAGCGGCCGGTCAGCCTGATAGGTTTCAGTCTTGGGGCCAGAGTTATCTACTACTGTCTGCAGGAGCTTGCCAATGACCAAGGTAATCAATCTTGTAAATTAAGGTCCATTGCAGAATAAAGCATATTGATTAGGATAGAGGCGTAGCAATGCATATCTATCTCACTGTGCACGTTTAAATAGCTGTTAGCTTGTGTTGTATTGTTGGTGTTTTTATGATAGAACTTTGACCCTTTTAAAGTTTAGTTCATGAAAGGTAATTGTAACAATTGGTAGCCTCAACATTCCTTCATACTCCTAAAAGACACCAAGAAGTCAGCTGTTCATTTCTTTCAGAAAGTACATTTTGTTTTAAGCCTGTTCTTTGCTAGCCAAAATGAACATCCCGATTAACACATTACCATGGATGAACCTTGCTAGCTAGTGCTTGCGATAGCTGAGAAGTTCCACCCTCTCTACCAAATATGGTCACTTCTGGCTCCAAAAAAAAAAGATGGCGACAGCCAAAATGCCAAACTTACGGCATCAAAACCATCACGTTGTGTCTACGTCCACTTTTTTATACAGTCTGAGTTTGTTCAAAAACGAACCCCCATCTTTTCTTTAGCAGATTAGAATTATTATGATGACTTCTTTAAATAACAGGCATTTAAATGCAGTTACACCTGTAATCGAACCATAATAAACCTAATTCAGTTCTTATTCTTAATTTTTTTTTAAATCCTGACGAACTAGTTGAGTGCTGTGTTGTGATTCCTCAGGTAGTGAAGGAGTAGTGGAGGATGTGGTCCTCTTGGGGGCCCCTGTGGACGGCTCTGAAAAGGCCTGGGAGAGGATGACCAGGGTAGTGGCCGGAAAAATAGTCAACGGCTACTGCAGGTAATCCAACAGAGCTCTGGTCTTCAGTATGCATGGAGTAACTCATCATTTACTGAGGCATTGTACGTCTGAGGTTTAAAGTTTTGGCTTCAGACACTACTTTCCTGACTGCGGGACTGAAGTATTTCATGAGTAAATGACTTTCTGAACTCTCCACCGATCAGAGGGGACTGGCTCCTGGGGTTCTTGTACCGAAGTTCAGCTGCACAGCTGTGTGTTGCGGGGCTACAGCCAATCAACATCCAGGATCGGCGTATAATAAATGTGGATCTTTCCTCTGTGGTGAGTCAGAAGTTCTATTTAAATTAGACCCGCTAACGTGACACATGCAGCAGGCGCCTTAATAGACTCTTTTCAAGAACGAAAGTCACGTTTGTGAAATAATAAAAGGGTCCTTGACTAAATGATGTGATATTATTGGATACAGAATTTTATTAGCACTTTAAAAGAGACATTTGTATTGCTGAAAAGAAATTAAAAGATAAGAAAAAAAATAAGGCCCCTGCTGGTCTGATTCAGTTGACAGCAATGCCTTTCTGCCACCATGTGACTCAACATGTGGACAACATCTGGTTGAACAAAACTAGAGATTTCACATTTCACCCAACTCAACATTTAAAAAAGGAAGGTTAAAGGATACATGACATGTCTGAAGCACCGTACACTATAAACCTGGTCAATTGATGTGAGGAATATAAAACGGATTTTATTAATTTACAAATAGGTCTGAGTCCGAGGCAGTAGCCGTGTTTCCATTCATGTGTTTTCATTCAATTTTGAAGTATAGAAAACTATGGAAACCACAAAATACGTTAAAACCTCCTCAGTTGTGCAGTTTTTCACACTTGCTTCTTGCTTGTTTCTGCTGTTTACGTCTTCCCCGCTAACGCGCATTTATTTGTCTTTGTCTCCAGACAGCATGAAACCTGACAATTACTATGTGTCCAATTGAACCACATTCCTGAAGTTCTCTCGCCATTTTTCTTATCATAAATTCTTTTCATACTGCTTTTCAGCAAAAGTGCTGTAACAAACAACATTGCATTAAGAAGTGGGAGGAGACGTAGTTCTGTGGCCGCCTACGATAAGCGATGGCAGTGGCGAGTGCATTCAATACAATAATAGTGTAACTGCACGTCGTGCTGATGATACGGTCCACTGAATTTCTTATTACCCCAGTGTTGGTCGCACAAATAACATATTTTCTCGCCGGCTCTGCCAGTTCACATTGATCCTCAAACAGTTTCACCAATGTAACACCTCTGTTACTATTTCAGAAGGCGGTACAGATCCCCCCCATTACACCTCTGGGACATTCAGATTTAAGGCGGAACGGCTCAGAGTCATAAATATCTGAGCTTGAAACAGCAGTCTGAAGTTGCTTTACATTGGTTAGATGGCCAAGGCGACTTCACAACCTTGACTTCTACAGCAGATGCAGCTATGTTTGACTTCTGACAAAAAGAAGCTATGGCCTAGTATATTGGCTCCATACCAGCTGATCGAAACACGCCTAATTTGCATTTCTTTTCTGCAACATTTCAAGAGTTTGCTTGAAGTCCTATTGAATGGAAACAGGGCTAGTAAACGCATTTCTCTTTCCCAGGTGAAAGGTCACTTGGACTACATGCGTCAGATGGACACCATCTTGGTGGCAGTTGGAGTTCCCACCAAGGAAGTACCGGGTGCTGCTTTCGCTCTTCCTCAGCCTGTAACAATTACAAAGGGGACCGTGGAAATCCCTGACCAAACCCCCAACGAGCACCAAGCGACTGAGACACAAACCCAAGCTGAGGAGGCTGAGAGCGGAGAGAGTGGAGACGTGAAAGAGCTGGCAGAGACGGAGGAGATGGGTGACGGTTGGGATATCCCTGATATTTCAGACCTGCTGGACTCATTAAATGACGCAGAATCAGACAGGAACAATTTAGCTCTTACTTCTGAAGAGACTGCACCTAATGAGGACACAGCATCTGTATTTAATGCCCAGCGTGACGTTGTAGAGGGGGCTGACCCTGATAATGAACACATATCATGGAGTTGGGATGATACACACTGGACTACAGAGCACACACACAAACAAAGGCAGCCAAACTTGTAAAGAGCATGTTACTGGACCAGCTGCTTCCCTGTAAAATGTTGCCTTCTCGAGTTTTTTTCAAAGCTTTGTCGGGGAAAAAAGAAATTCATTCCATTCCCAACACACTGACACGCAGAGACGACTATAGAGCCAATGCACACGTACGGACGGCAGCATCAAGTGAAAATCCCCTGAATTAACTGCTTTGTTTAACCATGACATGTTGTTTTTAGACTAATGTCTTAATTAATAACAATTTAAAATTTTGTAAATGAAGTACATTTTTTACAAACTGTAAATAGTGTCATAATTTATTTTCAAAACACACCAAGAGATCAAATACCTGTAAATATGACTTGTGCTTTGCAGGATTAGAGGATGCTACAAAACAGGTGATATCTCTGTCCTTCCCGTTGCCATCCGTTAGCCTGGTTGCTATGGATATTATCACAGTAATTTAATTACCATAAGGCCGGGGGTAATTCAGTGAATGTGTCTCCTTCAAGGCCTTTCTTTTCTCTGTTTCACCTGTGGTAATGTGAAGCACTGCTAGAGTTTCAGGGTTTAGTTACATTGGATACCAGCACTGATAATAAAGTCCCTGAATTTTCTGTCCTGGTAGTGCACCAATATCAGTTTCTTCAACCCTATAACTGGAAAGAAACACATTTCAAGCTGAATTTGTGTCCATCAACATTTTTCTACAATAAAAGAAATTGAATTTCTTCTTTTTTTATTTCTCTTATCTTAAATCTCAACCCATGGTGAGTAAATCAAGAATTGCTGGAATCTCATTTCTTGTCTTGAATCACTTGACATATTATCATTTTCATTAATTGCTATTCAATCCAGTGTGTCGACCTGATTAGGCAGAAGCAGAGGCAGCTCGATGCCAGCCTGCTCTGCATCCAGCAGGTTGACGGCGTCGGTGGCGGTGGCAGGAGGGTGTGTGGGGTCAGAGGCCAGTGGAGAGGGAGGCTCGCTGATGATGTTGGGCTCTCCAGAGTTGCGGAGAGAGAGGGAGAGAGCTGGTGAGGGTCGCCTGGGTGACTGTGAGGAACAGCAGGGCAGGAGCCTCCCCAGAGCTCGCTTGAAGTCTCTCATGAACAGCGGGTAGATGATGGGGTTCATCGTGCTGTTGCAGTAGCCCAGCCAGGTGATGGCGTCAAAGAGCGCCAGGGGGATGCACTCACACACTGCCTGTGTGACGGGGGAAAGTATAGCAGTCATTAGATTTACAGAATAAACAAGACAAAATAGATAAAGGAATACATAAAGAGAGAGGAAGAGAAAGGCACCCTAAACAGTTTAAACCCATACTAGCGTTTTCATGAGTGGGTCTCTGTTTTGTTTCTAGTGTGCATGAGCATGTGAGCAACACAACACACATTCCTGCTGATGTTTTTGTTCTGCAAATTAGGAGACAAAAAATACATAGAAACATTGCTAAATTTAAAATATAAAAAATGCTGATTTTACACGCAGAAAAAAACTGCGTTAACACCTCAAGGATGCATACAATGTAAACATAATTTTGTTCAAAAACTTCAAGACACCATTAATTTCAATATATAATGTAAAGAGAGTAACAAATTGAAAAATAAGTACAAACAAAAAGATCTATTTGTCTATTTATTCTCCTTTTATGTATTTATTTTTTCTTTTTGGCAACAAAAAATACAATTATAGTGTACTTTCATTTATTTATTTCCTAAGAACTTATGGTAATAAATAAATAAATACATATAGAAGCAATACATACTGAAATATGGTTTATTTATTGCCCACTCATTGATAATGCATTTTTTTAACATGTATTATTTTTTATTGTACACATATTCATTTCAAATGTATTGCACATATTTTTTTTAAATCAATTTGCTACTTTACTTTCTGTGTTTGTGGGAAGAAAATAATACAAAATAATGAAAAAAAATAAGTTAGTTCATTTTTTCTGAAATAAGCCTAAATCAGATATAGATACATTAAAAAAAAAATGCAAAAGAAAAAACAAGGGATGCCTCAATTTATATTTATTTTCCTAAACCATGTTTTTTTCAGTCCAGTGGTTGTTGTTATATTTTGCCAAA
The DNA here is from genome assembly GCA_903364295.1 of Serranus cabrilla. Lineage (NCBI taxonomy): Eukaryota > Metazoa > Chordata > Actinopteri > Perciformes > Serranidae > Serranus > Serranus cabrilla. The sequence goes on from CAFUXE010000443.1 coordinate 265,460, forward strand.
TCATGAATTTTTATTGTGTCATCCAGGGGAAATCACTCAAAACCGTATTTACTGTCCACTCAATAGTTATTTATTTATTTACTTTCCCTGTGCCTTTGGGTCCTTTTGTATTTGGCATAGCTGAGTCTGAAATTTAAAAAAAATTAAAAACAAACAAAATGAAAAAACAACATGGCCTGTCCATCACTCTGTTTCTAACTGAACATCTAATTTTCCCTGAGAAGAACTTGGAAATTCATTTGTGCCGGGCTGTTAAAACCACTGATCTTGAACGTGGTGCAGAGAAGGACAGTGAAGGAGGAGACAGCTGTTAGAGGAGAGCTTCCAATACTATCAAGATGAGACGGAGAGGCGGTGGGAATAGGACAGAAAGGAGGGGTGCGTTTCACACACCACATTGAGTGTGAAAAGGAAGGAGAGCGCAGACACAGTCAAGTCTCTGTGCTCTATGTTATGCAGGGGAGAAGCGAGAGGGCACAGATGGGAAATCAAAATGACTGGATCATTGAAAGCTTGAAAAACAGGACAAGTGTCATTACCAATTTAGATTAAGCTGTTTTTCGACATTCATTTACTCTCGCCGAGGTTTTTCAGGGCCACCAATGTTTTCTCGCTGACTCATGAGTGTGTGTGCTCAGTCTAATCAAATCAAAATCAACAACTTTAAAAAAGAATTATAAATGGCGCTGTAGTGTGTTGTTTTCTGGCTTTTGAAATGAGTCAGCCGCACGAAGCTGAAATGCCAATCTATTTCCTCGGATAGCTTGGCAAGGCTGTGACGCCAAGGCTGGCCAATACAAAAATAGATCGGTATCCAAGTGTTTTTTTTCCCTTTCTTCTTTCTTTCTTTTGCATTTATTTCACACTGTGTTGCTGCCAGCACACGTTTAAATTTGTGAGAAACCCGATTAAAAAAAAGAAAACACGTGCCTCAGATATATGGAAAAGGAGAACTATTCTACACAAACAACTTTTTTTAATGGTAAGGCAAATCTTCATAGTGAGGACAGAACCCTCCTCTGTGCATCATAGATGGAGACTGAAATAAAAATAAAGCTATTTGCTTCTTCCATGCATCTCACATTATTTATATATTAGTTTGTCATATCAGCATGTCATGTTACCTGTATGTTTTCCATTTTCACTGATTACATTCCTGTGTTACAGACGGTATGTGGCCCCTTTACTGACCTGAGCCATGTTGGTGATAAAAAAGGGCAGCCAAGCACTGAAGAAGAGTCCCAGGAGGACTCCCAGCGTCAGACTGGCCTTCAGTGCCCTCCGACCCTGCCGGTGAGCCAGACGACGCTCACTGTTCACTGACGGCTGTGGGCAGTAGAGAACAAATAAAAAAATGTTAATCCTAGATGTAATGATATATGCCACTCTCATGTCTGTACGCCAGATTAAGCTAGTTTAGCCTAGCCTACCATGAGAACAGGGATAAACACCTAGCCTGGCTCCGTCCAGATAAAAAGCAACCCACCTACTAACACTTCTGAAGCTTAGACTGGTGTTATTTCTCCTTTCTTTCATCTTTAAACAAATTAAACTGTAAAAATTACATGTTTCGCCAGCACCCTGCTAGCTAAAATAAGCTAAAATAAGCTAAGCTAAACTAAGCTAATCTCCTGCTGGCTCTACAGCAGCTTCATAAGAGAGTGGTACTGACTGACAGCAAGAAATAACTTATGTCTTTTCCATTCAATTTCCATTCTTGTACTGTGCAGTCAAACACACTCGAAGCCCACATGTTAAGTATACTATGCAAGATTTTCCTTATAATAAAAAAAGATGCAAACTCTCAATCATTGCTTATGACCCACTAGGAGTCTGTGAGTGTATGCAAATAACCTTCTCTCTGGGTGTAATTTCTCTCTTCGTTTTGTTGTTTTGAGCATCACCCTTTGGGCACAAAACTACAAAAACAGCAGACACAGTGCCAAAAAAACAAAGGCACAATGGCAAGCAGACAAAGCCTGTTGCCTTCACAAATTGTAAGTGACAATTCCCACATAGTAAGCCTTAGTGGAGATCCTAAAATTCCTAAAGGTACCAAATATGCCTGGCTTAGTCTTGGGAAATATGTTTATAAAATTATGCACAAGACATTTAGAAATCTGATGGAATGGTTCAGCGACAGTATTAAAGGATTGAATATTACACTTATTATGTGTGTTACATTACTTCAATGAAAAACCGATGCAAGATATTTGTAATGAATGGAAAAATAACA
>CAFUXE010000443.1:267778-277812 GCA_903364295.1 Serranus cabrilla
GTGTGTGTGTGTGTGTGTAGTTGTAATGCAGGCAAATGTGACAGACTATGTGACTGTGATCCTTACAGACGCAGGGCATCATCCATACTTTTCCCTCTTAGATTTATGCTCAGGTTTTACAGCTCTTCCCTTTTCACCAGAGCTCTACTTTTCTTTAATGAATGAGTAGCAAAACATTTCTCAAATGAAAGCTGCAGCGTTATAATAGAAAGTAACTCTTCTGATTCTTTTTACAGCCTGATGATGAATAAACTTTATGTCAATAGACTAATTAATTACTTAATAGCCACACTGAATAGACTCCACAATGCTGAACACAAAGTAGTTTGCATGAAAAATGTTTTTGTGTTTCGTGATAATTTAGGAGACTTTCAAACTAGGTCATCTCCAACATGCTTTTTATAACTGAGCACATCAAGACAGTCAAGTGGGTCCAGACTTAGAACTGATGTCTATGAGAGGTTAAAAGAAATGCAAATTCAACTGGCAAAAATCAGCTTTTGTATATTTGAAGCATCCATAATCAAAAACTTAACATTTTGAGGTTCATAATTGCCGCACTTAGGTGATAATGAACTTAGGAGTGGGTTTTAACTGTATAATTGGCCTTTTAGGGGAACGGCATGAGACAGGTATGCACAAAATTATGCAAAACTTGAAAAATGTCAAGGAAAAGACATTTTTTGAGTAATTTGGTTATTATCTTTGTGCCACCTGCTCCACTCACAGAATCAACCTTTTCAACTCCTACTCTCATTAAGGCCAAATTACTATTTTAGCACCATTGTTGATTATTTGGAAGCGTTTCAGTTTGGCTTTTGCTTAGAAATTGTTGAGTGTATTTACTGTCTTGGTCAGCATGCTGAGTTACAATAAGTATATATCTGCGATGGCTGGTTGGCTTTTCTGTTCGGTCTCTGTTTCTTACCGGTACATTTTGTGACACGGGAGGTTCCTGGTGGCTGCAGTCATCTCCGTCCTGCTGAGCTTGCCCTGCTGCAACCCCAGGTGAGGGAGGCCTGGAGGGTTCCCCTAAAGAGGGATGTGGGTGGGGTGGGTGGCTCAAAGCTGCGACCCTCTTCGCCTGCCTCCGCGCTGCCAGAAGGATCCGACAGTAAGTGAAGCAAATGGCACTGGAGGGCAAAAAGAATGTGAGTACCGATGCTACCAGGGCAAAGGGGAGGGTGACCCGCAGGCGGCACTGAAAGGAAAGGCCTCCTGATGGCGACAGCTGAAAGTAGGATGCTGGGTGCTGTGTGTCAGAGAAGGAGCTGATGTTGCCACTGCTGACCCCAGGAACCGACGAGTGTCCGCTCCAATGGCCTAAACTGTGCCATTTCATCTGAATGGGCAAGAAGGACGCCAATGCAGCCAACCCCCAAGCAGCTCCTACCAGGAGCAACGCCCGGGGGGGCGTCATCCTCTGCTTGTAGCGCAGCGGAGAGATGATGAAGAGGTAGCGGTCCAGGCTGATCACGCACAGGTTGAGGATGGACGCACTGCAGCACATGACGTCAAAGCAGAGCCAAATGGGGCAAAAGGCGGGCCACAGCACCCAGGCCCCGCACAGGACATTGAGCATGGCCGGGGGCATGACCACCAGAGCCACCATTAGGTCGGACAGGAACAGAGACACCAGGAAGCAGTTTGACGTGCAACGCAAAGAGCGATGGGCAAACACCACAGCGATCAGCAACATGTTGCCACAGACTGTCATGAGGATGATGACGGTCAGCATGAAGGCCAACAACCACGGGCCGCTGCCGGTGATGTTCCAAGCACTGGTGGCCGGGGAGCTGCTGTTGTAGCTTCCTACGGAGTAAGAGTCAGCCATGGTGCTGGCTGGCAATCAATGAGCCAGCTCCTGAGGGTTCCTCTTCAGGCACCACTAGATGTTACACACAATTCTCCTTTGCTGCCTAAGCTGTCACTTTAGAGGCATTGTTGAATAAAAAGAAGAGGTCTTTTGTTGAGAAGCCATCCAACCCCGTCCCTGTTAAGGTAAACTGGACTGTTCTCCATGGGTAAATATCTCCATCTCCCTTTGGCAGGAATACATCCAGGTGCCCTGGGCTTACCTCCACTGCCACCAGATACACAGTTTCACTCATCTCTCCATCCTGGCCAGCATGTCTCTTCCTCATCCACAGCTAAGAGCCAGAATGAGCCATCCGATGGCTGACAGAGGGTTTCGAAGCAGCATGTCACAATGATGACTGTCAGTGGAGGAGGGCACACACAGAGAGATGAGCTCGACAAGGCATACGAGAGCTGTGCCGGTGAGAGGAACTACTGAAGATGAAGAGACCAAGGACCAATTCTTAGAATTATACCGCTGCCTCACAGAAGTGGAATTGTACAGCTCCCGCAAGTCGTTCGCTGAGCTGGAGCTCTGCTGCCTTTCACAAGTCCTTTTGTTCTGGCAAACAGCATAAGCGAGCAAAAACCGATATAAGATTGTAAAGCAGTCATTTGTAAGCAAGGCTCTGTTTCTAAGTGCTCTACAGGTATCATGGTCCTTGTAATGCTGCCTTTATATCCCCCGCTCCTGTTAATCCCTGTGTCGGCCACTCCAGCGCGCCTCCCAGCCAGAGCGCACAGCTTCTGAGAAGGAGAGTGTCAAAGCATTGAGCTGTTAATGCATAACCATGCAAAATCACAGCCAAGAAATGCTAATTCTTCATAGGAATTGGCGTGGGTGGTCGTTTTCCATGTTTGGTCATGGTGTTTTAACTAATGATTGAGGTGCAACTATTATGGCATTATAAAGATTAGATGTGACTTCTATTCAAAGGAAGAATCTCTGAATTTGTGTATTGTATTTGCTTTTGTTTTTTTTGGTATTTGAACATTTTATATACATGTGAGTAATCAGTCATTGTGCATGTTTTGCCTTTTTTATAGCAGTAGTAGCCTGGTCTATTATATCTATAAAAAGAAGTTCCCCTCTGATTTTTTTCATGTTTTAATAATTTATACGACTGAATAATAAAAGATGTAATTAAGCTTCCTTTATTTTACAGTCCACGCTATGGGAAGTGTTCTTGTATTCTTCCTTATTTAACAACATGGATTTGTTGAATCCTTTTTGGACTTAAAGTCACCCTCCACAAAGGTTTTTAAGGTAAAAATACTCTGTTATGATTCATATTTTATTTAACATGGTTTTCCCACATAAAAGGGACTACTTCTACTACTACTGTTCCCTCATTGAGGAATTCTGGATCTGGCCTCTGTCCTGCTCATCAACACTGCTCACACTAGGTTGACTAGTGAAAGAGCAGTGTGGAGGTTGATGCATAAGTGTACCCACCTAACGACAACAAAGGCAATAATCTACCTTATAGTTAATTATACATGTATACCCACCCTAAAAGTAGATGGCTAGAGTAAGAGGAAATGCAGTGTATTAAGTGTATTAATCCTGCATTGTTTTTAATGGCCAGCAGGGGGTGACTCCACCGGTTGGAAAAACAAGTCTGAGTGAAAGTTTGTGGAAAAATGGCTGTACTTAACTCAGTAAACATTTTTTCCCACTGACAATTACTAGTTTCAAGTCTGTTCCAATACAGCATGATTTTCATTTTTAACTTATGGTCCCTTTTAGAGTCAAATAGACCATAAAGCAGGGTATTTAGGTTGGGGCTACCTTGTGATTGACAAGCTGCTACCACTGCACAGTTGTCAATCTTGTTTTAATCTTTGAATTCTGATCCTCTTAGTCTGATTGTACTTATGTACTCTAAGAAGTTGGCTGTTCATTTTGAGTTACAGATGCACCTTGCTAACCAAGCTAACTTATTTAATCACTTAATTTAGAGAAGTGACCTATATAAAAATAATGTGACCAGTCATGATGATTTAGATGATTGATTTCATAAAAGTATAAAGCTTTATCTTTATTTTCACTGTGAAAACTTCATTCTGTGTCAAAAGTTGATTTCACTGTGGCTTGGTGTTTTACAACAATAAATCAATATATCAATGGTAGAAAGTTATTGAAGTGTTTTTCAGTGACTCATACATTTAACATTGGTGAACAAATTCACAACAACTCACAAAACAATAGCATCACTTCACCTTGTTCCTACATTATTTTCAAAACAGACAACAATAATTATTTACTTCCTAACAAGAGCACTTGAATACAAAGTAACATAAAGCAAAAGCATTCATGGGGTAAAATCATGCACACTACAGCATCTCAATAGCCTTGCGAAATACTAATTGTAATATGCAAAGCTCTCGATTTTCATGCCCCCTCAGAACTGACTAATCTCCTCCATCACTACGCCCCTGTCATCTGCCACATCAGATCAGCTGCTGCCAACCTTCTGACCCCCTCTCACCCACCACCTTCTGGGACAGCGTTTGCGTTGCTCTCCCCACCTTCCTCCACGACAACATTTCAGAAAATCACTCCCACTCGCATGCAGAAATAAACTGAAAACACACCTTTTCAAAGCTGCATTAACACTTGACTCCTCTCAAGTACCGCCATTGCTGCTTGGAGCGGATCAAGTATAATCTAGCTGCTATAATTAAATATTAGTTTCATTCAATATAATTTTAAATCCATTATAAAGGAGGACCAGGTCATAATTTTTGTTGTCATGATTATTTTATTAAATATACACAGACTGTCCTGATCAGGCACATACAGATCACACAGAGTCACACTAGGACGGATCGTTCAACAGGGAGACAAGGATCTAACTGTAGAACAGTGCAAATGGCGACTCTCCCACAGACAAAACAAAGCAGACAAAAAACGTTTAAAAAACGACAGTCCCTCGATGACTTGCAGCTACTGCTCCTGTTAAAAGAAAATAGAAATCAGTTACATAAACCTTGATTTACATAAACAATGTCACAGACTTGTTATTCTGATAATAGAGATAAGATTTTTTTTCTGTAAGTCCCATATGTGATTTATTGCACAAACAAACCTTTTCGCTTCTGTGCAGCAAATAATGGGACCTCAGGTCATTCTGACAGTTGGCATATGCCATGCCGAGTCCCGTTCCTGAGCCGAAAGAGATCGGCCAAGTGTGCCCTACAAATGAAACAGGTACTTTATCTCTTCTCACGCACATCACAGTGTTATTAAAAACATCCCAGAGATGGTGTGTGAAATCCTTTTCACACTCTTGTTGTGACACCTTGTCTGTTTGTCTTTTTCCTCCCCTGTACTTAACTTTAATATTGACATGCTCCTTTGTGTGCTTTTGAGGATGTATGCTGTTGGAGCTCCTTCCACAATAAAAGCACCAAATACTCTCATTTATAAATTTGCATTGACTGAGTTCAGTTTGGTAAGACAGAGGTTTGACACACCCAAAGGACTATTACTGCAGCTTTTTTTCTTTTTGCAGCCTGCAGTCGCAGAGAGCTGCTTGTACATGCTGCATATAGCTACATAATATCCTTCCAAGCTCTGCTCTTCCTGTCAAGGACTTCATGCAACATTGAAGGTTCATGATGCAGTACTGCAACAATCCACTGAAACTACTTACTTTTGAAGAACAGAACAGAGAACACGATTCCTAACCCCAGCCCAGTGCCTGAAAAGACAGGAAAATAAAAACCGTTTCATTATGACATAGATGGCATTGTACTTTAACTGACCATTTAATTAAAACTGTATTTGCTAACCCTTTATTTATTGTGTGCACGTGCTGTCCCATACTGTCTCTGGGTTATGTATATTAACATTATATATTGAATATGTTTCATTAGCCATAGCACAATCTTTGTTCCTTTGTAATGCACTACTTGCTAGTACACATAGCATTTAATAATTTTACAATTATTCATACAGTAGTGTGGCAATTAACGTCGCAGTATTATCCCTATAGTTTCTCTGAAACTGGTCAACAATCTGATATCTTTCGCCCTGACTGTTTCAAATAACATTTAAAGTCTTTACACAGCTTTTAAAAGAAAGTCAGCCAGGTACCTCAGTCCAAAAGCTGACGCTGTATCAGTGACATCGCAGCAAAGTCCACTCGAACATCGACCAAATGTATGCTGCGTTGCTTATTTGCCGTACGTTAATAGTTTAAGACTCTGTTTTATAGCAAGAATGCAGGATCTACCTGTCTAGATTTTTTGTTATCCATTGAGTAATTCCTTACTTGAGTTAATAAACCTCCACTACACCCTTCTCCCTTACGCAGCTTACATATACCGTTAACGTCAGCTAACGTAATCTTGGTTGTGGTTGAGCTGAGATAATGGAAAGTTTTCATGGTTTAAGAATTAATGTTTGGTATGTATGCCGAATCCAGGAGTGGGCACTGCTGTGCAGTATCACATCTTATTAAGAAGAGAGGTGCGTATCGAGTAGCAATTAAACATCAATTTATCATTTCACCATCTGAATGGCGTTCCCATTGAGGTTTTTCCAACAGCAAAATCTAAGGAAACGCAACTATTTATGACTACATTTGGACAAAGTTACTAAAGGTTGTGTTCTTTTTTTGTAAACTACTGAATTAATCCTAATTTTATTTATCAAATGTGTCATTGGTATATCACTGGTCATTCGGTTGTCCTTTGCGAGCCCTTTATTGCTAGCTAGTTAGCCTCTCGCCCAGTCAATGACAGCTGTGGACTACAGTAAAACCCGCTGCTTATTTGTTCCTTACTCCGGGATATTACAGTGTTGTTACACGGGGAATACTTTGAAATATTTACCGAGTTTAATGGCACCATCTGCCAGGCAACGGTCCCACTTCTTCCCCAGCTCCTTTTCAGACATGCTGAACATTAGCTTCTCTCAAACTGAAGTGTCAAATGCAGCTCTGGTGATGCTTTCAGGCACAGTCGGAAATATAGAAATCTTAAGGGTTGAGGACAGTGACAGAGCGTAGGGGGTTATTTTATGTATGTAAGATTGTTGTTTCATGCCGCCTGAGTAACAAAAATGTTTTAGTTTATCGGCTCCATATTGTTGATACAATATATTTTGGGGGACTTTTTAACAGATGAAAAGTTCGTTTTTGCCTGTTCCCGTGAACGCAGCATTACGCCCTCTTGCAAACCTCGCGATGCGCTGAACTCAAAGCGGCTTCATGTCGCCATCCTGTGGTAAGAATAAAACAGTGACTCACCTCGATATATGCAGTCTACAGGGTGTTATGGCAGAAGAAAATAATCCACACACATTTTTATTGCAAATTTATTTTAAAATTTCTGTTTGAAATTTTGTTTGACACAGATCAGTACACCGTCATGAAGTCATTACAGCATGTTTACCTTATTAACACTGATTTCCTGAGATGACAATATACAAATTGTGACACATATAGTGCGCAAACATTTCATACCCATTTCACAAAAACTTGGCATGTTTTGAAATTGTTACCATTAAATAAAGATGTGCCATCAGGTGCGACACATCTGCAACCAAATCTGAAAACTACAAAACAGGTGTTCAACACACAGCAAGTACTAAACATGGATATCATGTTATATATGAATTCTACAAAACGGACCGACAAACGTATCAAATTCTTTAAATGATAGACAATCACATACAAATGATCCACTGTCACTCCTCAGCAGGCAAACTGTGAAACAGCCAAAAGTCATCTGGTTGGCAGAGTGATTATCAAGCACAGCCTCTTAAACTGGTGTAGACAACAACTTGGCTTCTTAATGGACTTCAAGTGAACTCATAGCAGGTGTGGTTATGAGCATGTTACACATCGCAAGTGTGTGTGAACAGCAAAGGGGCACCAAAGAGGTAGAAATTGTGTCCTTGAAAAATAAATGTATCTTTGGCCGAAAACAAAATAAATCCCCTTTGCTTTTACTGCCTCTGCTCCAGTACGTGTGTGTCTTTGCTCCCATTGAAACCAACCCAGCGATAACCGAGACACCTCATTAAAAGTCAAGGTTAAATTCACCCCAACATGACTACAGTGATTATACACGTATTGTACATATCATCCAGATATACTTGCAGGTTAAATGCATGTGATAGCCAGTATGTTGTGGTTAAGTTGCTACAAAAAATGCTGTGATTTGCTGCATTGCATCTTATGTAAAAATAATAATAATAATAATCATGTGGTGGACACAAGTAAAGAGATCATCAACCCTGTCTCCTGACTTGCTGCCACAAACGATTCAGGTTGTTGTAATCACTCGTAGGACTCTGGCTGAGGGGACAGTTCTTGCACTGCAGCTGCTGGCTGGTTGGTGTCTTCTCTCGCTGTCTTCACAGAGCTCTTGCTGATGACCAGGAGGTCTCTTAGCTCTTTGTTCTCAATCTGAACAAAACAGAATAGCCATATATTTAAGGAAAATTAGAGAAAAGGTCAGTTTATCCAAAATATATATCTTCAACAGTTATCTCACGTACTTCTAGTGGCATGTAGCCATGGGGAAAGTTTTGGTTTAATAAGTCCAGGTTGAGATATCTGGCTCTAGGATATATGTTTCTACTCCAGCACAGTTGAGCTAAACGGAATTATATTTGTGGCAATTACAGCATTAAAAACCTACGAAAAATGCAGTCTTGTGGTTGTATACCTCTGCCCACTAGCCAAGCTGCAATTTACATCTAAGTCTCATTTAAGCCTCTATTATTTCAAATATGGATGTTGCTGCAAAAGAGCTTCACACACTTCTTTAACCCAGCAACAATATTAACATCAACAATTCAGTATCCAACCAAATGTGGAATATTGTCACCTCCTCTGTTCCTGACTTATGTGACTGAATCAAATTATCACATCAAAGTGAAGTGGACCTCTGGCGTTTTTGATATAAAATGACATTACTCTATCATTTTATCCTATTAGACACTAGTCTAAAATTCCTTCATTCACTATCCATAACTGCTTATCCAAAGCCCGGTCACGGGGGCTGGAGCCGTGACAAACTCCGCATGTTAGAGCTGCAGGTGAAGCAAGAGTGCTAACCACTACACAACAGTGTGGCCCTACTGTTCCATTCATGCTAATCTATTAGATGGCATTATATATCTCAGAGTTGGATATCATAAAACCCAAACTGTCTGCATGACAACATATTACTAGAACTACACAAAAAAGAGGAATTTAGGAAAGAGTTAAGCCAACAAAATGTTAAAAAAATAAAATAAAAATGAAACTTATATTGGTGTTATTTTCCCAAGATATATGTTTGTGCATATTAATACGCATCTCTTCACTTTGCCAATGACAGATGCCACATGGAGCTATAAAAACAGTGTGCAATTTCTCGAAGCAGTTGTTCCCAAAACAACTGAAGCACTGTTCTCACCTCTAGTTGAGCCAGCCTCTCTCGAACAGAGCAGTAGTGCTGATCGTCCACCTGCACTGCTCTTCTCATCACCTGACCCATCTCGCATATCCGCTCCACCTGGCTCTGCACTTCCTGGAGAGCAGCCATAAAACCAGACATTTCCCAAAGTCAGTGCCTTAATAACTGTACAACCATTTGACATTCTAACCTATGAATGGCTGAGGGTTTTTAAATGAGAAGCGTACTTTTGCATGGTTCTCGTGGAGGCTGAGCACAGGTTTGGTGTCCAGCTCCTTCTTGGCCATCATCAGCTGGAGCATCTGCTTGCGGTATCGACCCATGATCAACTCTAGCGCGTACTGGTGTTCTTCCAGAGATAGCCATAGTTCTGCAGAAACAGCCACGAAGAGGGTTAGCAAACATGTAAAACACCAGCCATACAAACTACAGAATATAATGTTTTTTTTTACCTTTATTCTCCTGCTGTAATTCCTTGATTTGAGTGTTTTCCTGAGTCAGAAGGACATGAGGCTTGTATTTTGTCAGCTCCTGGATCTCTGAAGTGTCTTCTGTGTGCTGAGTGGAGTGAGCAGGGTAGGGAAGACAGGGAGAGAATAAGGAATAGAAAGATGTGTTGCTCTATTTTAGTAAAAAGTCAACCATGACTTAGGGGAATATACTGACTTCAAAAACACACATTGTCCTAATATTAGAAATTGAAACTACTTTTGCAAAAAATACTACTTTGAAGTACTATAATAAGGGTAAAAAAAAAA
>CAFUXE010000443.1:277845-296695 GCA_903364295.1 Serranus cabrilla
TATATATATATATTTTTTTTTTTTAAGAAAAGCTTATTAACACATATACAAGCAAAAAATATCAACTGGTCTCAGAAAATAAGGGGTGCTATGCAAGATGCAATGTGTAATATATCAATGAATGCTCCCTTCAGCGAAAAAGGAATTTAACATTGTTGTCCATAATGTTTTGATGGGAGAAGATTGTGAGATCAACAAACGAAACATCTCTCAAATTGTAGGGCAGTAAATTTAATGTTACTACATTTATTCTGAATAAATGGGTACGTTGTTTTCTTGTGTATGCCATTGAGCAGCGCAGCACATACTTGTCCTTACCTTGTCTGGAAGGGCATTTCCCACCTCTTTCATGCTCTGCACTCTCTGGCTGAGGGCCCCGGACTGCTCTATCAGTCCCTCGGCGGCCGTGTCGTGCTCTTTCAGCCTCTCGAGAAGGGTCCGGGCATCGCCCAACACTTTTTCTAAAGTGCAGGCCATGCTGGAAAGTATCAAGTCCTGTATGTAACGTAAACAAGCTACTTCACTCTACCAGCTATAATGAAATACCTTGCAGTGTAAGCGCACGCCGGCTATCTAGCCTTAGTTACTCGAGGCAGCTGCAATGTCTCTGTAGCAGTGTGTACAACCTTTTACGGGGATTTGGATATATTTGTCGGTACACAGAATAAATACAGTGCACTCAAACTAAAAAATTGTCTTTCTGTTTTGTTGTCAAGTGTACCGTTTCCGTGTGAGACTAAACGTAGACGTCACTTCCTTATCTTCTTCTTCTTTGTGTTTTAGTTTGGCGGAGTGCAATACCAACTTCTCAGTGTATACCGCCATCCACCGTACCAGGGTATGTAGAACAGAGTGTGGTTTATATTAGTCTGTACATTTCGAATATTCTAAATTAACCATAAATATTTAGAAGAAAAAAAATTAATAATGGTCTGTAATCAGTTTTACATAAACAACTTATCTAGATACCATTCTAACTCTCCTGACTTAAAAAAAAAACAAAAAAAACTTTATTTCCCATTTTTTTGTTGTGATCTTGTATTTAGAAAAAAAGTTTACTTACATGTGAATGTGTAAATATATTTGACTGTATTTATATTGTCCATCTATGGTTTTAAATCGAGTAATTGTGGGATTTCAGACAAAATATATTTTTTTGAGATTTGAACACATTTCAAACAAGGCAATCAGAGATGGTAGACTTCACCCCACAGCGCCCTCTGTTGGCAGACACACAGAGAGACAGACAGACAGACACCGCCGCCCAAAACAATACTTCATTCCCACTCCGTGGGGTGAAGTAATAAATTCAATCACGTCTGAACAGCCATCAGAGATCAGAATTAGCACATTTAAGAGTTTTAAGTACTGTCAGCGTTAAAGTGAGTTCAATGATCATTAGCAGGGAATGAATAACTGAAGTATTGTGGCCTCAAAAAACACTTTCTTTCAAATAAAGTTTTATTCTTGAACACAACCCCAAGTTGCAACGTGTGGCCTCAGAAACTCTACAATAAGAGAGAAATATTAATGTCAGTGGATTAAACGAGGAACACACGTTGAGCTCCGTAGTCCAGTAGTACTCTCCCCCATGGATCATTGCGAGTGCTCTATGGGGTTAGTCTTCAGTAGTTACCCGACAGTGACCACTCTATCCTCCGAGGCTCTTTGAATGTCCTAACGTTGTCAAGTATCGCGGTAGTTGCCTCACTAATCACTACGTAATGTGCCGTGCTGCTTCAAGCGGCGCTGGTGACAGTGCTGAAAGCTGTTGGGGTAAGTTTTATTAATTTTCCCGTTTTATATAACAATTCAAACATTTGTTGACATGTGTCAGTAAGATATTTCTCTTTCTTAACCAATGGCCCTTTTAAATTGAGCGGTTTGTCCAGCACTTTGTCATACGCAGACCTCGGGCCTGGGTGGGGGCAGCCGTGTTTTTCCTCCCTATAAATCACCACACAAGACCAAGCAGTCTGGCAGCATGCTAGCTAACTTTAGCCGCTATTAGCCACTCAGCACCGTGAACGGCCTAGCTACAATTGTAACGGTCAACACAACATTAAACAACTCAATTTCCTAAACGTCTATAAAAAAAAGACAGCGATGGTGGGAAATGTCTGCGTTAACCACAAGTGACACAGTCGGTTACTGATTAGAATTTAGCTCGAGCCTCCGACCGCTTGTCATAGCTTCTTTGTTGTCCCGTCCTCGTGCCGTTAGCTCAGATAACGTTATTCCCTCTGTTATTTGTGTATTTACAGAATAAACTTGGTTGACGTTAGGTATAGACATTTTGTTTTATCCCGGCTTAGCCAGTTATACGTGTTCATGGACCGCACAATAATTAAGTCTTGCCGTCGACAGGCAGTCTCATGTCGACCATTCCAAACTCTCATTTCGTCTGTTACATCAAATTTCTGTCAAAATACCCAGTGTCGGATGGAATTGCGCGGTGGCACCCAGTTGTTCAAATTGGGTTTTTATTAAAATACATCAGTTACTCGTTGAAAACACATGTGCCGAATTGGTCGCGACAGCCAAGTGTTTTGTCACATGCCTTGGATTATTAGCTAACAATTATATATATGTTAGAATAAGACAAAAAACAGTAAACATACATTATTCGGGTTGAGATTGGTATGCTTTCCTCGGTGTACAAGAATAACATGATTGGGTGCTCACTTTCCGCGAACTTTCTGACCAGACTCCAAGCCAAGTACTTGTGATGCCAACCAACTAACAAAAACGGCCAGATGTGCTAACTATTTGCTCTAATTTGTAGCGTAATGACAATGTCGCAGTGAATTAATTTACATTTAAAACTCGGAAACGCCCGGGGGTAATGGCTGTTGACGACTTTAGCGTTAGCGAGATGCTAATCGGTCTGGTTGTTTGCCTACACAAGGTCATTAAGATGGTGCAATTTATACTTCACTGCTAAGATGTTCGTTGTTTTCACTAGCAAACCGTGAAACAGAACATATCTTCGAAAGGTTAGACACATATTTTGGCATTTGACGTGTGTTGGACATTAGCTGGCTAGCCTAGATGTGACGTTTCGATAGCGCTGCATGCCGCAACGTGTTGGATCAGGCCATATTAGCAGTTCCAGCTGAGGATAGCGGATTGCTAGGAAGTCACATGGTTGGTACTGTCAGGGCGGTTGTTGTTTGGGCCCAGACCAGGGTAGCACCGTCGTGTTAAACCTTGCGAGACTAGAGACTTTATCCTGGGGTTGTTGGTCACTCGGTCGTAGCTGAGGCTGTCTATATGCCTCGCTTTTTTAAATGATTACCGAAATAAACTGCAGTCTTATACTCATTAAAAAGTGCTGAAATGGCCAATCGGTGCTGGTGGTTTAGTGGGTGGACTGTTTTTTCTCTCTTCCTGCGTCACCTAAAGCTGAAAAAGGGAACAGAAAAGCCCATCTCCCTCAAGGGTTTTCCACTGAATAGTCGTCCCTTTTCATTGCTTATTGCCTTTAACCCACTTAACCAATCCATCGCGCAATAACTGACTTCTTTGTTTGTACTATCACTGCCTTGTGCAGCTTTAGTCGCTGTGAGCCATGAGAATGTAAACAAACACAGAAGTGCTTGTTGATTAATCATGATTTGATATTTAGGTATGATTAACAAGGAAGTGCCTTTACAAAAGCCCTGTTCTTTATTCCTTGGGGTCCATTTGAGCTTAATGCCAGCATTATATTTGAATGTTCTGGGAAGTAGTGGGATGGGAGTTATTGCAACACAGTCTTGGCAAAATAAATATCATGTGTCCTGGGTTGGCTCACCCAGCTTGTTTTCAAAGCAGTGTATATAGGTCAACAACACTGCACTGACATACTGATAGTGATCAGTTTCAGAGTTTCTAGCTTAATTTGGCAAAATTCACTCACAAACATACTCCATCCTCGTTTCTTGGTGAGCCTCAGCTGCTAACTGAACAACAAGTGTGCAAAACAGTTGTGAGTTGAATTACAAAATGGACAGTCCTGCTCAGAAATGGTGCCATAAATATCGTGGCCTGTACTGAAGGTATGCACAGTGACTTGTTGATCCACAGCGTTTGCTTGCTAGTCAGCTGCCTGGCCTTGTGGGCTGTGTCCAGAGGCATCTGAGGAAAACCTTTTTATATACTTATGAGTCTATAGGCAACGAAGCCACTGGTCGCCTTTATTATTTTTTTTATCTCAATCGTTGATGGTAAAACATTTTTTTTGTTGCAGACACTTCTGTTTTTTTGTGCTAACCCTAAGTATTAGATGTTAGTCATCACTTCTGCTCAGCTAACCAAATGTACTTTTTCCCCAACAGTATGAAGTGAAACGGAACTGAATTTTTGTACCATCCGCAACTGCTTCAAGTTCAGATCACAACAACGAAACTGAAGATAAACCTCCCAAAACAAGCAAAGTTGCAACACTGAAGACACGTAGAAAAAATAAACGGATCACTTCAAGGGTTTAAAACACAAGAAGTAACCAAATCCTGAAACGACCAAAGAAGACGCCCATCAGCCCAATTGAAACGCAGAAGAGAAGCAATCCTATGACCAACCATATTCTGAGAAGACTAACTGATCTGAAACCAGAAGTCTGTGCCTACTCAACAGCTTTGACAAAGCACACGTCCCAACGCTGCTCCTAGCCCTCCTCATCCTCACCACACCACCGACTCACCACCGGGGTGTGGAGTGGGCTGCTATCTGCTAGTTTTATTTCCCCCCCATAGTTACCCCCATCTTTCCTGTTCTCTACTCCTCCCACTGTTTTCATTGTATTTTTTTTCTAAGCAGTGTTGTTGCACCTGCGTTTGCCTTTTTTTGCGCTAGATTTCTCCCCCTTTTTGCTTTATGCAACCATCTAGAACTTGTGCCAGAAACCTGTAACAAGTGTGTGTGTGTTCAACTGTGTGCGTGAAGAGATCTGCAGGACTGCATAGTCACAGAGATCCTGAGAATTCCAAGATTCAAGACGACGAATAAAGGTGGGTCTCAATCGGTAGTCCCTTTTTATAACGTGAGGCCTATCATGTTAACGACAACTGTGATTTTAATTTTTGAGTCATTTATGATTTAATTAGTCATGCTGTGAATAATTTCCCCCCAAATATGCAGAAAATAGTTCCTTCAATGTGGTTTAAATGATACCACAAGTTGGGTGGAATTCAGGAACTGTAATTGGTCAATTCAGTTTGTACACATTTTTCTATAATCTACAGATGTGCAAACACAGATTGAGTATCACACTGCATTCTGATTGTTTGGCCAGCTGCACTGATTTTTAGGCAGCAATGCCTTCTTTGTCACTGAGTACAAATCAGCGTGCTTTTGTCCTCCTGGTCAAAGTCACATGCTGTATAAGCCACCATTGCCACTATTTTCTAAAATTTGAATTTTTTTATTGTATGGGGATTTGTGGTTCAACATCTTTAATAACAGTTCCCTCGATTCCAAAAAAATGTTGGGACATTATTCAATTGAATACTGTACAAAGACAACCCTCAAACTGGGAAAATTGGGGCTCGTTCTGAATGCATTCTGCGTTTTGATTTTTATGTTTTACTCTGCCCCGGAATCAGTGATTAGAACACCTTCAACCACAGAGATGGAAATATGAGTAAAAGTAGCTGCTGCAGTGCTAGATTTGAAATGGACCTTGTACATTCATTCCTCTTTGCATATGATTACACATTCTAAATGTGGAATAAGTCTGAAAAGCGATACAGAGTTGACACTTTGATTCTATCATGCCAGTTACCTCTACATTTCCATTTGCTAAAGATAAGTCTTGTTAAAACGTATGCCAACTGAACTTCCACCACTTCCAAACAGTTAAACTGGTTATTCAATTTAGTTTGAGAATGATTCGATTGCCTTCCCACACCCAGCCCGCACCTTTTTCCTATTCTGTCGTTTTAAAATCATATCCTTCCCTGATTTTTATCCTTTCAACTCCCTCCCTGGGGGATAAAAGCCCACAGCTATTTTCCTTTTGTTTGTGACACTTGGCACACTGGCTGACCTATCTGCCTTACCCGTTATGTTTGTTCCTCTCTTCACCCTTGCAGACATCCAGCGGTGTATCTTTGGGTGGTTACATAAAAATAGGACTTAACACTCAAGCAAAAAAAAATCAAAACAAGTAATCAAGTTCAGCAAGTGCTCAAGCAAGTTTGGTCCGAGTTTATGGGAAAATATGGGCAGCCCCTGGAAAGGCTTTGTTGAGTTTACCTTGCCTGCGTCGCCACCCACCGCGTTTGTTAGCGCTGACCTGAGCAGCACCTCCCCTGTCGGACTCAGCCTGTCGCCATATGGCCGATCCGTAAGTTCCACCTTCCCACCTCTTTTCTACGTGCCCCACCCCATCGAACACCCATCCACCCACCTTGCCCTGCATCTCTGCTGTGAATGGCCTAACCTCTTTCATCCTTTTCGGGCTCCCGAGACTAGCCTCTACTCAGTTATATTGTTGCAGGGTGAGGGTTGTTCTGCTGATAAGACTTAAAATATTTGCAGCTTCTTTTAAGTCCTGAAGAGGATTTATATTTTCATCCTTATTTTTGCTTTGCGCCACAATCCATCAAAACCTTAGTCTTGCTGAACTACATACCAGCTTTTCCAGGTATGAAGCTAAAAATTGGGTCCTAACTCAGGTCCTTCGACAGCTGAAACCAAAATGTTTTTTTTTTACGTGGATGTTTGAGAGTAATCGCCGCATGGGCAACCAAACAAAATGCTCAGACATACTGCATATGTACTCAGGTCTTTAATGTCCTGCGTCAAAGAACATTAAATGGTAAAATACCTCCTTATTATGTGTTAAGAGTAGCGCCTTGTGGTAGTGCAGTACAGGGCCTAACAGAAGAGGCTGCTCTGGGACCCCTCTCATAACCCATAACCCATCACCAACTCTGTCCACTGTAGCACCGCTAGTAGACCTGTCATTTGCATTTTCTGATTGTCCATCTTCAGTAGTTTTATTTTACTCGACCTCAAGTCACGTTTGCGACACAGCACTTAAACTCCACTTCACCTTAACTGGGTGCAAATTGGTTGGTTAATCTTTTCAGTTTAGTTTGACTTCTCTGTAGAGCCATCCTGTTCGGATACAAACTTTCAACCACTGATTAGTGCTGGTGATTGATGTTGTAATCTGAGACTGTTGTTACTGAGTGGCCTTGTGACTTTCTCATGGGTTGGTATTTTGGTGTCAGGGTGTGAGTATTGGTTGTTATGATGAGCTGCAGTACTAATCAAATGGCATTGGACAAATGTTCTGTATACAAGAACATGTATAAGGCTGGGACATTGCGAAATGTATACATGTCGAGACGACATGAATTGTTGCATGGGTAAACACTGGGTGTTGTATTAAATAATAGTAGATAAGAGTCAAATTTGATGATACAGTATTTTATTGTCAGATAACTGTTTTTGCATAATAATTCCACTACTTGTTATATTTCGAAAAGGGTCATTTGAAAAACAAAAGTTAAAGGCAATGACTGTTACTTTTTTCAAAGCTGTGGCCTCCTCCCAACAGCATATCCAAGTCCTAACCCCAGTGTCTGAAATGGAAAGAGGCTCCTCTGAACCTCCAGTGGCTCGAAACACTGGCTCTGCCCCATCCACCTCCACTGGCCCCATGCCTATCCCCCGCTCCTCTTCTGTCTCTTGCCATCCCCACCCAGGAAGTAAAAAACACAAGCGGACTCCCTTATATCAGAGATCAGTAAGAGGGCATGTTCGCTGGTGCCCATACTGACTTTAACAGCTCTGTGAGCTGCTGTTGTGTCATGTGACGTTTGCTAACAGCATGGTTTGTAGTTGCAAGTTTACCAGGGTGTAGCAGCAAATTTCAAAGTGAGATTTGGTATTGCTGTTGACGGTATAATCGCTGATTGGTTGGTAGATGAAGGTGAACAGTTTCTGAATATGTCTGTCTAACCAGAATTGCATGGAAGTTTTGTCTGTGCTTAGGGGATTTTGTACTAAAATTTCTTGACAAAGTGCATGTAAAAAATACAAGGAAGCGCCCTCCAGAGTTATTAGTCTTTATCCATTAAATTTTTTCATGTCAATAGTACGAACTATCCTGAAGTTCCAAGTATTATCTACATCTGTTCCCCACTGTTGATGGCAGGATAGACCCAGAAGAATCTGATGTAGCTTTACTTTTACTTGCTTATTTTTTCCCTCTCCTCACTTCCTTCTGAAGTTTGCTGTACCTGCATGTTTTGAAATGTTTTTTTTTGTTTTGTTTTTAAGGTTGGCATCAAACACTGCATTTAACTGTGACCACTTTATTCTGTCTGCTTCATGTTGATTCACTACTGGATGCATTTAAACAATCACTTCCCCTCTTCCCCAGATGAGTTTTGACCCGGGCATGCTCCATAACAATGGACACACTGCATACGCCAACGGCACGGGGCCTGGCATTAGAGAGACTGGTGTAGTGGAGAAGCTCCTGACTTCTTATGGGTTCATCCAGTGCTCTGAACGCCAGGCTCGTCTCTTCTTTCACTGCTCCCAGTACAATGGCAACCTGCAGGAGCTTAAAATAGGAGGTGAGCAGCCTTTGACTTGTGTACCTCTCATAAATACTTAACCTCTAGAACTTATCTTGCTGGAAAGAAAAACACTTGAGTTAAATTACTGAAACTGAAGTTGTCCCTGTATCATTTCAGGTGTGCTAAGTGTTTGTTTTTCTCCTGCTTCTCTCTCCTCAGATGATGTAGAGTTTGAGGTATCCTCTGACAGGCGCACTGGCAAGCCCATAGCAGTGAAGCTGCTTAAGATAAAGCCAGAGGTGCTGCCAGAGGAGCGCATCTCGGGCCAGGTGGGGCCAGACCTGCACGCCTATCCCTTTACTGTGCTGCATGGTTATATTCATCCAGTTAAGGAACACCATTTTTATTTTCGGTTCTGTCGTTGTCTGTCAGTGTAACATCTATATGGCCCATTGTGTTTGTTGGGCAAAGGGATGTTTTTGTAAGTAAAGTGTTAAATTTGATCCCCATCAATTTGATTTGGATTCCCACCCAGATTTGCAATACATTTGAATCCCAGATTGGCTTGTTGTGCTGACATGCATGTTTGCTAAGGTGCTGAATGTCAATAGAACAAACATGATCAAGTGATTGATGTAATTGCCTATTGGTTTGTATTAATTTCTTTGTGAATGCTCACAGCAGCTAGTATAGCACAGTTGGTCGGTCTCTCAAACTAAAACAAATCCGTTACAGGTCTACCAATGAGCCTAGATTTTGATGCCTGGCTCATTGTTGATGTACATTTAATAACATGCAATATATGCTGCTTTTCTTATAATGCATACACATAGTACAAGTGTGGAGTCACATTGTGCTCTGCATGTAGATATATTGATTCATTCACTCACTTAATTGTTCAATGAGGTTATCAACATGCTAGATGACATTGGGAGACCTTGCAGTGTGTACATATTGCACTCTGAAGCAATTATACTAACCTGTGGGTGGAGCACTGCATCGATGAGACTTGATATACTTGTTACTGTGACATTTGCATAATCAGCCATTTCATCCATTACATGTCCAGAAAAATATAATTCGGGCTTTGTATATTCCTATTTAAAGTGGATGTTGAAATACTACAATTGGCAAATGTGTGCTAATGGCCTCCATTGTGTTATTTCCACCTTAATTGCAGGTTGTCTCAGCAATCCCAGTGCACTTGGATGGAAAGTCCGCTCCTGGCCAGGTGCCTACTGGCAGTGTTTGTTATGAAAGGAATGGGGTAAGTGGCACCTTTTGATCAATTTAATGATGAGGAATGAAAAGTTCATCCTTCTGTACTTGAGCAAGGGAGCACTCGATTACTTGTTAGTTTAATTCTTGGCTGGGTTTTTACTATATGCGGACATGCATCTGTTCACACACACATATTGTTACTGGGCTGTTTACAAAGGTATTGCTAGCAAGATAGCATCTAGGGATTTAAGTTGTTAGCTGACGTAATAAATGTGTGGGGCAGTTTCACCTTCAAGCAGGAGTGGGGTAGGCAGTAAACAAATCCAAGCACAAGTAGTCAGCTGGGACATCCTTGGAGATGTATGATGCAAACAGATGTAAACGGCAATGTCACATCTGTCCACTGATCTGATCACCTAATACTCATTTTAGAAGGAAGCCTAAACAGGATCTGTGTTGATGATAGGCAATTGGTTTGTTCCAGTCACACCATGTGACCGGGCAAACGTAGTATCCGCAGCAAATGGCCTTTTGTCCTTTGTGTAATGTTTAATGCATTCTATCACAAGTGCTTTTTTTCTTGTGGCATGGTGCATTTACACATGTAGTCAGCATACAAACCAAGCAGTATCATCCTTTATACCAGAACCACTTTACTAATTGTTGGATCATGTTTCATTAGTGGTTTTCTTTTTCTATTTTGTTTTGTGTTTGTTGTGGATTTGTGTTCATGCTTGAAAGTAAATAAATGTAAACAAAGGCCCCTGTCATACATCATGACTGCTACCGTCTTGAATTCAGTGTGCCTTGATGTCATTACCAGTACTGTTTCTTGAATTTGAAATTGTTTTCGGGTTAATAGGTTTTTTGTTTGATTGTAATAGGTTGCTAACCCTTTAAAAAACAACAACTTAATCTGTTGCGATGTTCCACAGGAAGTGTTTTACCTTACTTACACTCCTGATGATGTGGAAGGAAATATCCACCTGGACACAGGAGACAAAGTCAGCTTTTACATGGAAACCAATAAGCAGTAAGTCTCTACACCATGTGTCAGTATTGTCCCTACGGATCCCCGGCTTTAACTTGATTTTATATTTCATTTCTTGTGTTTCAGTACTGGTGCAGTCAGTGCTCGTAATATTCAACTTGTGAAGAAAAAGCAAATGAGGTGCCAGGGGGTGGTGTGTGCTACAAAGGTAAGGGCAACTAATATCATTACATGATTACTGTCCTATGGTGTGGATTAGATATAGTATGGTTATCTTTGTGGTGATTGACATCACTAATGCACATAACTAAGTGCACCATCAAAAACTGCGAAAAACGTTGTTTACTTTCCTGCCACTTTCCTGGTTGTTTGTAACGGGCAGGGTTGTAATAAACACACCTACTTTAGATGCACTCCTGGGTTGCCCAGTGTCGTAACTAAATGCTAATTATTATATCTAGTTTTATACCATGATTTACACCATATGGATGAATATGATTATATATTTACACAAATGTAATTATTTAATGTGAATAACTTTAGTCTAAACATTTTCCAGTCCTTTTTAGTCCAGAAAAAATCTATTTGTGGCAGAATCTCCAATTTGACTGGTAGGTTGTTGTCCCTGGTGTGTTGACCCATGTGTTTTCTTTCAGGAGGCATTTGGATTCATTGAGAGGGCTGATGTGGTGAAGGAGATCTTCTTTCACTACAGTGAGTTCAAGGGTGATCTGGAGGCTCTGCAGGCTGGAGATGATGTCGAATTCACCATAAAAGATAGAAATGTAGGTGTTGAGCTTCTTAACCCCACCATCCAGAAATCCAGAGTACTAACTAACGTAACAATTTAACGACCTGCCTAAATCTGTTTACATCTTATATTCTTGTGGCCACAGGGTAAAGAGGTAGCCACAGATGTGAGGCTGCTCCCCCAAGGAACAGTCATCTTTGAGGATATCAGCATTGAGCAGTTTGAAGGCACTGTTGTCAAGGTCATTCCCAAGGTTCCCACCAAAAACCAGGCAAGTACATTACACGTTTGGTCATCGTATTTTGACATCATTACTATGCTCAAATAGAAGATTTTGTTCAAGGATTTCAAAAAATATTTTTTTGAAGTGATTAATTTTATTAATTAGTTTTGTGTCAGCTTTTTTATTAACTGTCAATGTCCTTTAAAATATTAAACTCATCAGTTATTTGTGCCTCACTTTGAGTGCGGCAAGCAGTAGAGCAGTTTTCTGACATTTGTAAAGATGTTGTTTTTGAAAGGTTAAATTAAAAAAAAAATCAGTTAACGATGCTGTGGATTTTAGAAAAGTTAAATTTTTTATATATATTTACTTTTGGACTGTATAATGCTCTGCAGTCACTGGAAATGTTTTGATCATACAACAATCCCGCACCCCACTGAAATTTAATTCCACTAATCGTATAGTACTTATTATTTTAGCTCAGTGTTTATCCTCAACTGTCCAGAAAAATTGTTCATACAGATTAAACAGACAAGGAGAAAGAAGGCTCCACAGTATCCAAATGTTTGTTTTTTAAGATTTCAATTGTCAAAGTTATGAATGAAGCTTCAAACTATTGGTACAGCTCAATGTGTAACTTTTGACAAATATTTCCTCCCTGCGTCCACAGAATGACCCTCTTCCAGGCCGTATCAGTTCTCGCATTGGTTTCACTGACAAGGAACTGCCATTTGGTGAGAAGGACACAAAGTCCAAGGTGACCCTTTTGGAGGGAGATCACATACAGTTCAACATCTCCACCGACCGCAGAGACAAGCTAGAGAGGGCTACCAACATCGACATCCTCCCAGACACCTTCAACTTCACCAAGGAGACTCGTGAAATGGTAGGAGTCACATAAGAATACATTTGTATTGCATTTGTTAAGTAGCCATTTTTATTTATTTTATGTAATGCGTCATTGTAGAGATGAAAGAAACAACTGATTGGAGGGGACGACCTCATTTATTGAACTGAACGAACAAACTTTGTGTCACCCAATCTTCTTCTAGGGGGTGATTGCGGCTATACGGGATGGCTTTGGCTTCATTAAGTGTGTGGACCGGGATGCTAGGATGTTCTTCCACTTCAGTGAAGTCCTGGAGGAAAGCCAACTGCACATCTCAGATGAAGTGGAGTTCACTGTTGTGCCTGTAGGTCCTGTTTATAAGCTTTATACAAAAGTATGTATTTTGTCTTACTACTTAATCTGGCACATCTTAATTATTTGAAAATGACAAGCTGAAGTAAATGCTCTGTTGCTGTCAGGATATGCTGTCAGCTCAGAGGAACCATGCAGTGCGCATCAAGAAGCTGCCCAAGGGCACTGTGTCCTTCCATACCCAGTCTGAGCAGCGCTTTATGGGTGTGGTGGAGAAGGAAGTTGTGGCAGCAAACAAGAATGCCAGTCCCACCAAGGGCAAGGAAAAGGTACAATAGTGCAAAGTTACGACAAATTTCATTGTAAATGAAAATACACCCAATACATTTAAAAATGGTAGTCTTGTAGTCCATCCCAACCCACTTCACATCAACCCTCTGCTGAATTTCTGTTTTAGTTCTAATTTTCCTCTTTGCTTTCTTGTCCATTGACGACTTCCTGTTCTTGCTCCTTGTTGGTTAGAAAAAGGACAAGGTAGGACTGAGATGATGTGCATGAAGCCACATGAATAGAGTCTCACAAATGATTGATAAAGAAGTGTAATCTCGCAAATGTATGCAGACTTCTACCAATCTATGCATTTCACTAACATTCTGTCTTAGAAATAATTATAGCAAATAATGCAGTGTAACAGTACTGCATTCACAAGTGTGATCTGGACAAGCCTTGACTAATAGGTGTCTCTTTCTCTTATTTTTCAAGGCTAAAGTTGTAGAAAAGGTTGGTCTTTGTAGACTTCTTGCCTACTCATCCTATACCTCTTTAGTTGACAGCATGGTATTTGATCACTATTAACCCTTAGAGACGTGCACTGCAAATGTTATATCACTGATTCAGTGAGTTGTAGAGCTGCACAATGAATGATGAAACGCAAGTCCCAATTGCTACTATGGTTACTGGGAAGAGTCCTGTCTTAAATGATATGTCATTGTTCAGTAACTATTTTAATTTGGTCCTTCCTAAATGGTATAAGCAGCACCTTGAATTAATCCTTCACTCGTTGCTCCTTTTTTGGTGCTTGAAATTTAGACGGTTGATAAATATTTTTGGCTTCAAAACGATTATAGTTGCAGCATGAACCCCAAAACAGATTAAGAAGCATAAAATGGTCTGCTCATTTTCTGTGATCAAGCAGCCTGGCAAGCTGAATTTGTAGTCTCATGCTTTAACATGATAATGCCAGTCAATTGCATGCTTTGATTGGTTCGAGCAATTACTTTGAATAACTTGAGTGGTGAATAAATTAAGCGAATATTGCAGAAGTGCTTACAATGAAACTACTATGAACGGGTGCATAATTGCACATCAGCATTGCTAAGTTGTCAGAGGTTTTGATACCTTTGCATACCTTTCAGTTACCACGTGTTTAAAGCCGAACGACTTCCGTTAATTAGACATTCAGCCGTATGGAGAGAACCTAAGCTATGAAAACGCTGATCTACAATCCGATAATAAGCCCATAATACTACTAATGGTGTTGTATTCACGTTGAAAATTCTGGTAATATGACACCTTGCTTCATAGTGCTGTAATTCAGAGCTGTTTTAGTAGACTAGGCTAACGCTAACCAGCTAATCTGCTACAGAATAATACATTGCACACACTTGTCACATGCTTGTGTAGGCTGTCTGCACACCATCTTCTAATACAATACATACTCTTAAATAATCCGATTGAATCATTTGAGACATTGGTAGCTCACACCTGTTTTGTTAAGAAACAGGTGTAGCATTGATGAGACTCTCAGCCTCAGCTGAGGCCAGCTGGATCAAGTATTGCTGGAGCTCAGTATGTTAAGATAATGTGATTTGTTTCCCTCTCTGTAGGAAGCTGAGGAAGGAGTGATTGCATATGAAGACTGCGGAGTGAAGCTCACCGTGCCATACCATAACAAGGACCTAGAGGGAGGAGGATACCCACAGGTTGGAGACAAGGTATCTGAGAGACACTTCACTCAGTAATTTGTGATCGAGATTAGATAGTGTCCAAAAAAGGGATTTAAAAAAAGCAAACTTCTTGCACATTGGAGTAACGAATCGAGGCTCGACCGATTATCCTCCATGATATTCAGCTTTGTTAAATTTATCAGATTTCATTTTTTTTTCCACTTAAATTCAGTTGCAGATCAAATAGACTAATCTAAAATTGCACTAATTTGTCTCTGCTGCAGTCTCCTCTCGGTCTGTAGTCTGACTCAATGTCCCACCCACAGCACTAGCTGATGGAAAGTCCGAGAAAGTTTTTGTATCAGCTCTATATGAAAAGGTGTCAAAGTGCAGTTATGTGTGTTCTGCATTAAGTCAAACACATGCTTAAAGACATTTAAACTAATAAGAAAATAATGGAGTTTATGTTAAAAATGTTGACACGGGGACCCTGCTGAAAGGTGGGCAGGTTTGCTCCACAGCATGCAAAAGCTTCTAGTATTACACAACTTTTGTGGCTGTGTTTGCAGTGGGGATTTATATTCTTCAGACTTGCAGTGTTTGTTTTGTCTTCTCACTGTGTGACTTGTTAATGTTTGTCCTCTAGGTGGAGTTCTCCATCAACGAGGTGAAGCGAACTGGCCTGCAGAGCGCTGTCTCCATTAGGGTCCTCAACCGTAATATATCCAATGCAAAGAGACTGCTTGGATTTGTTGCCACACTGAAGGACAACTTTGGCTTCATTGAGACAGCAAATCATGACCAGGAGATTTTCTTTCACTATAGGTAGAGATTTAAGTCTTCAAAGCCTTTTGAATGAGGTTGCCATAACTTATTCCCTTTAGTAGCATTCAAGGATCTGTTATTTCAAATCCAGGTCTCAGCGTATATCTGTTTTTTTCCTCAGTGAAATGTGTGGAGACTTGGATAACTTGGAGCTGGGCGACACAGTGGAGTACACTCTCTCTAAGGGAAAAGGAAACAAAGTCAGTGCTGAAAAGGTTACCAAAGTGGCTGCAGGTATGAGCTGTTTAGTTACAGTTGTTTACTTTGCAGTACATATTTATAATATATGTTGATGTAGCAGTGTAGGTTGTTGCTGCCTACCAATAAAGGTGTGTGAAATCTACTGTTCTCCACTTTTAGTGAATGGCATAAGTGAGGATGTTGGTGCAACAGTGATGATGGGGAAAGTTATCCGTCCCTTGCGCAGTGTGGACCCCTCCCAGACGGAATACCAAGGGCTTATTGAAATCACAGAGGAAGGTTGGTGTCAAGTTATGATGGGACTCAACGTTTAAAGTCCAGTGTTTGGTTCGGAAGATTTAGATGACCTCACGCCTCCTTCCTTCTTGATTTGTTTCAGGTGCAACTAAAGGCCAGAATTATCCCTTTGGAATCATGGGTATGTCGAACAAAGCCGATTGTCTGCAAAAAGGAGAAATAGTGAAGTTCCAGGTTTGCACAATATCCCAAACTGGAAAGAAGATGGCCTGTAATGTGGTCCCTCAGCGTAGAGCCATGGTAGAGTGTGTCAAAGATCAGGTAGGGATCAGTTATTGGTTTTCCCTTTCATTAGTGCTCATTACAGCACATTTATCAGAGATCTCAGTTAAGTTACTGCTTCTGTAGCACAGGTTATCCTGCAGTGAATGACCTCCAGTTGTGTTTCACTGTCTCCAGTTTGGCTTCATCACATATGAAGTTGGTGAGAGCAAGAAACTGTTCTTCCATGTAAAAGAAGTGCAAGATGGCCTAGAGCTTCAGACCGGGGATGAGGTGGAGTTCTCGGTTGTCCTCAATCAACGCACAGGAAAATGTAGTGCCTGCAACGTACGCAGAGTCAGGTAAGGACTCCAGAACCTGGTTTACATTTTGCTTTAACTGTCTGACCCTCAAGCTGTTTTTCGTTGCCCCTTTGTTTGATCCTGTTACATTTTACTAACAATAATATACAAATCCTTCAAGTCTGGAAAAGCTCAGAGTATGAATAGATTACACATAAAAAGCTTAAAGACAAATCTTGCTTTAGAAGCCGAATGGAGACCAGCTACAACCATTACATCTGGGAAATGTCAATTGGTTACATTAGCTGCTCCCCACATTGATGTTTTTTTCAGTTTGTCCGGGGTGCCCAATGTGGCTTAAGGTGCTGTGCCAAAGCCTTGTAATGATGTGGAAAACACTGCTGCTTATTGGAAACGGCCTGCAGTTCAGGACAAGTTACATTAATTTTTGTCACAAAACTGTTTATCTCAGTCAAGTCAATCCTGCAGATTTTTTTTGTTTTGTTTTTACATATTTAGTAAGACATGTATTTTGACAAGTGATTTTGATAAAATATTGCCATATCGCATTATTTGTCTGACTGTCTGATATATAGAATAGTGACATTTTCAAGTCATATGCTAAATAAATTTGTTCTTAACATTGATCAATATTGATTAAACATTGCTCATTATGTACCTGGTGTTACAGCGAGGGGCCTAAACCAGTGGCGACTCCACGTCCAGATCGTCTGGTAAACAGATTGAAGAGCATCACCCTCGACGATGCCAGTGCTCCTCGTCTCGTGATTGTAAGACAGCCCCGCGGTCCTGACAATTCAAAGGTATTGCCATGTTTGGTCTGTGCTATGAATATAGCTGAAGCTCAGATTTTTATTGAACTGCATATCAGATCAAGACTAGCAAGTACCAGTTGTAACAAATTTCTATATCAAATATAGTAAATACACAGTTGATTATATTCACAATATGCAAAGGCAAGTGAAGTTGATCCTTGAGATCGTGCAACATTAATTGCATCCATCCTTTTCTACACAGGGCTTCAATGTGGAGCGCAAGATTCGCCAGCCCGGTGTCATTGACTGAGCAATACAGAGCCCAACCCTGTTTGGTGTTGGTGGGATGCTGTCCCAAAGGGCAACAACAGGGGATAAGGGAATTTGATTTGACACATGCTTGTACACACAAACTCATACACAAAACATACGCACACATACAATAATCGGCATGTGTAATCTTCGTCCCCATCAATAACCTGCAAGGGAACTTTTCTCATTCCCTGCCTCCCATGTATGATGTACTTGATAAAGAGTTCCACACTGCGGTGTACATGGGGTCTCTGAGAGTGTGTGTGTGTGTGTGTGTGTGTGTGCGCGTGTGTGAGATGTATCCTAGAAGTGATTATAGTGTGTAACGGAGGTATTTGTTTCTGAGGGTCTTGTCCCTCTAAATCAGAGTGACGACTGTGTGGCTGTCTATGTCCCTATCGTTTGAATCTGCTTTGTCTGGAATTCTGCACCTGTAATCTGTCCAGTGGTTTGCCCGAGTGAATGAGTGCGACTGTCGGCATGTCTTTGAGCATCTGCTCCATGTTTTTTCTCATATTTTTGCTCCTTTACCCATGGAAACTAAAATGGTTTCATTGTCAAGTTTCCACTACTGTATGCTTTCCTACAAGACGCATAAAGCAAAGCAAAGTTCCCTCCATAAGGAGGATCATATATCATGTGCGAGCTTAAACTGAGGATTCTTCTCTGCTCGGTTTTTTGAGCAGTTTTTAAAACGCTTTATTGAAGAGCTGAAGTGAAAGCATGGTGTGTGTTTGTGAGTGTGATGTATGTGAATGTCAATGTAGTTAAACTGATGGGGATTTACTTTTACCAATCTGGAGCCTTTAGATACCTTTTTGGTATTCACATGCTCCACTTAAGCAATTTTTCCCAGGTGCAGAATTCCTTGTGGCATCTTATATCTGCGGTTCTTTTATACTATGTTTTTTTTTTTTCTTGCACATATTTTTGCTTTTTTCCATGGAAACTCAATCTGCTAATATTGAATTAAGTAAGAATAAGGTGCCTAAAAACTACAAGCAAAATGAAAAAAAAAAGGAAAAAAACAAAAATTAGATGTATCCTCTGTTCCCAGCCAACCGCCAAAACATTGAGAACAATCTTAGGGTGGCTTTCTTTTCTAGTAGAAATAATACTGATATGCATCCCAAACCTGTGGGTT
>CAFUXE010000443.1:305391-332894 GCA_903364295.1 Serranus cabrilla
TTGGATGGATTGGTATTTGTGGTCCCATGAGGCTTGATCCTAAAGACCTGGTCAAAACTGTTTACTTATTTGGTGGAATCTACTAAGTAGATCCAATATTGATTTATTTTTTAATTAATGCAAATTAGCAAATGTTAGCATGCTAACATGCTAAACTAAGATGGTTAAAATGTGACATTATTAGCCTACCTACATAACACAATAATGTTTGTCATTGTGAGCATGTTAGCATGTAGATGTTAGCATGTAGTTAGCAGCATTGTGTCAAATCACAGCCTCACAGACCCACCAGCATATTGTTAACTATTTAGCAAAAACAGTAAGTAGATCTGTAGGGCTCAATAGAGTTATACTGCAGACATTCTGCAGATATTTCTCTATGATCTTTTCTGTAAAGTGCACTTCAAAAGTGCACTTCAAAACCGCTTATCCGGGTCAACCCAGGTCGCGGGGGGTGGAGCCGATCCCAGCTGCATTGGGCGAGAGGCAGGTTATACCCTGGATAGGATGCCAGTCTGTCGCAGGGCTGACACATAGAGACAGACAACCTCAGAGCATTTAGCCTTAGATAAATACAGTGTTAAAAATAACAGGTGGCATTGCATGAAAAGTGGCACTACATAAACCTTGAATTGCACCTGGTATTCTTGCTTAATAGCATTGGGGGGCCAATAGGGGGGTGGGGTGGAAGGGCGATACCAGTATGTGCCACCTCTCTAAACACACCCTGTATTGCATGTCAAATTTCGGGATTGTTCTGTTTTCTGATTGAAGCCGGGTTGAGAATCCACTTCACTATGAATGCTATGAATCCCTTTCTTATGTAGTATCAAGAGTCAATTTCAAAACTTTTCACAACACAGTCTTCTTTTCTGAAAACTTGACCTTTTAACCCAACAGCAGCAGTAACAGTTCTGTCACCTGTTGCAGTTGCAGTGCAGACATCTTAAAGCCCACCTAGCATGTGCAGAGCTACTTGTTCAGCTATCAGAGTGTTATATAACAAAAATTCCCTCACACACACACATACCCGTCTCTTTGTCTACCCCCTACGCCTGTCAGGGAGTCCTGTGTGCACATAGACAACTTAAAATAGAGTTGGACACATATGAGTTCCCCGTTACGTCAAGGCGTGTCCAGTGTGGGCACAGCAGGTTCTGGTTACACGTGAGAGGCAGAAGGAGCTATATTGCGCAGACCCAGCACAGGGCTCCACACTTCCCTACTACAGTGGGTCAGTGGCTGACCAGCCTTTACCAGTCCTCAGGGAGCGTTTCACTGGAAGAGCGTCACCATGCCGAAAGTCTTAGTGCCAGGTGAGTAGGGGCGAAAGACTTGAACGGCAAGAAAGAGCAATTGGATTGTAATTTCAAAAAGTTATTTTACACGGATACATCAAGTTAAAGTGAAAAAGGCTTTACCGAAAGTGAACTTTATTGTTTTTTGTTATGCTTTCAAACTGAATGATATGGCCCACACATGAAAAACAGTAAAAGAAAACCTTGACCTCTCTGTCAAAATGCCCTCATGTGGGCTTGTTTTGACTCTAAAAACTTAGCAAATATGCTTTGAATGCATATCACAGGGGTCACGCTTCTAACTGTTAAGGTAATAAATTCCCATCTGTTTGCCAGTGTTTCATTGTCACTCTAATGGATGGTACTGACAGCCTTAATGACAGGTTAATTGGGGTTAAGATTCATATAAATCCAATATGAAGTCCTTACTGACAAAGATACAGTGTCATCATCTTCATAGAATTGAACATTTTTATACTAAAAAGGCTTGTTACCTTTGTGATTTGTGTGATATCGATATCTTAATACATTTTGTGAGCATAATTGTTCAAATTCATATAATAAAACTAAATAAAAGGGCTGTGTATGAGTGGAGAGTGTAGTGAGTGATTCACGATCAGCTGTGAAAATGTCAAGTGGTTGTTTGATGGAGGTGATTTGCCAGCAGATTCTCTGTGGTCACAAAAGGTCACGCTCAACTTTTACTTCATGTTCTTCTTGTAGTTCGCCCCCAGTATAAAAAGCACTACAACTATTATAAATGCTGTTGTAATGGTTGCTAATTATAGCCTTACCTCCACCAGGCACTGGGCAACTGGCAAGTATGGTGACATGTTATGCTGTGAAGAGATTTTCAAAGGGGTGAAAAATAGAAATGCAATGGTCGAACCATCTGCGGTCCAAAGTGCTTGATTTCACTACTACTTGGATTAAGTTGTTGTAATGATTTAGAAGGGTGCACAATATGTCTGAGACTGTTTAAACGTGTTGCCATACTCTCATGTGACTGCAGAGATTTCACACCCAAGTTGCCATGCAGGTCATGCACGCAGGTTTTACAATCTGTCCGAGCAGGTGTGGAGAGCCGACAACGGATGTGCTAATGATCAAGCTGATCAAATTCAGATGAGTCTGATATCAAAGGTCCAGTGTGTTGGATTTAGTGTCATCTGGCGGTGAGGTTGCAGATTGCAGCTAACTGAATAGCTCTCCGCTCACGACTCCCTTTCCAAGCATGTCGGAGAACTGTGAGGGCCGTCAGGTAACATAACAATACAAAACACCCTCCAGTGTTCGGTTTGTGCATTCTGGGCTAAAGTAGAAACAGGGTGTATTCTGTGGAAGAGGACCCACTCCCCAGGTAGACATGAAGCCTGATCTCAGCTAACTAAAACACAGTGATTCTTAGTTTCATAGTATTATTCAACAAGGATGCACCTGAAGTCGAATACGTCATTCAGGAAAGATTTTTTTTTGTACCTGAAGTTCCTCATCATTATTTGGGGAAAAATTTCTCAGCTACATCATTGCTTTTTGACCCCAGATTATAAGTACAGTATGACGATTTGGAAATATATTTCATAATTAATTAACTTTTAATCTATTTGGTGCTTTTAACAGTTGCATTTAAAGTGACTTCCATTATAAACCATGACCACTTGCACTCTTCTATCTAAATACAGACACACAGACAGATACTTTTTTTTGCTGAAAAGATTCAGATACAGTTAATGTCTGACTCTGTCCTCCTCTATTATACAGTATTGAGTATTATATTCCATTTCTGCCAATAGATGCCCCTAAATCCTACATGCTGGATCTTAAAGAGCCAATTTGCCAAAATAACAATAAAAACAACTGATTGCTGAAACAAATCCTGCACACTCAACACAACTGTGAACTATTTTCTACTAAAGGAACATCCATCCGTCCATATATTATCTTTAACCGCTTATCCAAACTCGGGTCGCCCGGGCTGGAGCCAATCCCAGCTACTAAACTAAAGGAACAGTCCTGGGACATTTTTTTTTCTTTTTCTAATGTATTACTGCTGCTTCAAAACATAACTACACTTGTTTTGTTTCCCTCTAACCTGGACTTTCCCACCCTGACTTGGACTTTTTGCTTACTCAACAGAGGGAGGAAGTGAGTATAGAGGGGAGAAACTTCCTGTGGAGTTTTGGGAAAATTTGGAGCATTTCAAATGCATGGCTTACTGTGTGGATGTGAGACAGTCACATCACCAGATATTCTTTTTCCAAAGCCGCATTTGAATGCAAATTTGTTATATGAATCTTGGAAAATGGACTTCTATTCCTTTTGAAATGGAAAGTAAAGGAATAGAGTGTAGATGGGCACCATTTATTAATCTGCTGTTCACATTCATTATCAGTTCTCTGGTTTATTACTACGTTTTTGTGTTGAGATGATTCAGCATCATTAATCAAAACTGAAATGAATGTGTACATTTAAATTAATAAATGATGTTTCCCAGGTAGCTCAAAGACTCTTACACTATGGGAATTCTATGGAAGCCCTGAGAGGGAAATTGGGAAAATTCTGGTGATCCATTATCTTTTTTTTTTCTATTATCCTCATCACTTAAGAACATGTAAAAATGAAAAATTATAAAAAAAGATTTTGCCAGGGCAATCTTTCTGGGTTCCTTATTTTTTTAACAGGTGGGAAAGTAGTCAGAGACAATTTATTGTCATTCAGCCATGGGTTAACATAAATAGATTAGCCAAGATCATTACTTCAGTGAAATAGAGGCTTTGCCAGTTGAAAAGCTGTTTTTTAAAATGTCTTTAGGCGATGGATCACCAGAATATTTTGTTTCTCTCTGTTAGCATTGTTTGAACCATCTAAAGAATGCCAGGGTGACACAGGAAATACATCTCCACATGCACTGAGATGTATAGAAAGGTTAGCTGTGCGTCCATGGAATCACATCACGGGATTATCCTGAGTCGTCCCGACACCCTGGAATCATCTCTGCATGGCTCGTAAAGATGCAATGATCAGTTCAGTCCAGTCATGTGTCCTCTCCATTATTCATCCTTACCTTAATCCCACTTATCCATTTACCATAAAATGTCTGCACTGGTCTCATTTCATTGCTCATATTCTCAACATCAAGTATTGCATGTATTTCTAATATATATTATCAATATCTGATAAAAGTACAAGTACCTTCTCTGTTCCTAAAATGTTATGCATTCATAACTATGGCATTTATATTGTGTTATGCATACACCGTGACACACACTAAATGATGGTATGCCATACTCATGTGTAACACCTTTCTAACCATTTCTAACACTCTCTTTTTTTTGGGCTTTATTCCGGGTGATGCTCGTCATACTCAGGTCCACAGAGTAAGTATGGAGGGTGAGATGTAGAGCCCAAAGTCACTTTAGTCACATGTGCCACACAGTTGATAGAATTAGTTCTACTAGACTAGACTTGGCTCTTGGCTAGTAGGTGCATGTAACAAGTTAGTTTGATCCAGAGACTAGTTACCATGCTGTGTATTTTCATTATGTTTCTTACGAACGCTTGTTGAAGAACTGTTGGCTCATAACTCCAGTCATTTTGGACCATGGCCCTCTTTTCCTGTCATTTTTTTTTAACATATTAATACATTCTGATTAAATCCATTACATCTTCATCCATGTAGAGCCACTTACTTCATGACTGAAGGTGTTACAATCATAATAATACACTATACAATATGAAAGTGAGAGATGATAAGAAAACTGGGTCTGCATACATTTAAACATTTCTATCATCCTGTATACATTGGAGTCGAGCCAAACCTCTTTGTGCATGGAACCAAACTGGATGTCAGATCTGCAAACTTGTTGTAGCGGATTAATGATCTTTGGTCATGAATACAACGCATGTGCTGGAGTCTGTACACAACAGGTTATGTAATGTATGTGCCTTTCATGTGGTAGATATAGGATGTCATGTGCACTAGTCATTCATCATGAATCTGCATCGTTCTGCAGTCATAGTCATGCAGCATAGATGAAACTTGTTGAGTTGAGTGCTGCATGGTGTGGTGGAGGCAGGATGGATTACTGTTAGTAACAAGCATTTGCTGTGCCTGACAGAGACCGATGATAAGATGCGGGCCTTCGCGGAACAGGTCTTCGCATCTGAGACCAAAAGCGAGGACGTCCGCGATGAGATCTCCATGTTTGATGTGGCTGAGGACTGTCCCATCATGCACCAGGAGATGGCCCATCATCTGCACACTGAGGATGATGCTGAGAAACGGTGAGACGGGACAATATGTGTTGTCAGCAACTTAATCGTGTCATCACATGATGAAAAATTATACACAACAAATTTGAGAAGTATTGACCATGCATGAAGCCAGCCCCTAAACCTCACCTCTCCTTATCCACAGCAAGAGGCACCACCGCTCTCGCACTATGGCCGTGCCTGCAGCCGCTGCCCAGACAGCTGCTACCCCTGTAGTGGCAGTGGAGGTGGACACGCCCACCTACCTGGAAGTGCCGGACTTCCAGAGAGTTGCCATCATCGGAGACTACGCCTCCGGGGTACTGTTTATCTTCCTTTTCAAATTCACTGGAAAACTAGGAATATTTCAACCAAAAGACCCTCTCCATGGAAAATCTAGTTTTTAACCCTGTCAACATGTCTATATTAACTGAGACAGCCTAGTTACATACCTACAGAATACATATTCCCACTGTATACAAGTGAAACATCCTGGGTGCAGAAGCTGCGAGCTCGTGCATTAGAGACCATATCATTCTCATATCTGTCTGTTCAATGTAAGGCAGCAACCAGTTAGCTTAGCATAAAGACTGTAAATCAGCCTATTTCATTAGATGTATATAAACATTACTTTAAATAAGTTAATGATCAAATATATCTTGATTTCACAGAATTCCAGTATGTTTTTTAAAATTTTTTATAGTGTAGTAGCACCTTTTACTGCACGTCTCAACAGATTCCTGAACTTGACTCAGGTCAAGTTGACGTGGATGCAGATTTTGAATTTGACTGACTGTATGTATGTGTGGGTCAGTGGCCTCACAGCGGCCCTCCCACAGACAGAGGCCCATGAATGGAGCTCATCTGAGAGCAGGCCGGGGTTCGGGTTTCATGCTGTTTGACATTCACAGGGAGAAAAACACTTTAGAGGAGCTCGTTGTTAGTTTTCTTTAAGCCATTGGTGGAAAAAGTATTCAGATTCTGCACTTAAGTAAAAGTACTAACAGCCTACTGCAGCACACTGCAAAATTAGAGTCCTGTATTGAAAAACTTACTTCAGTAAAAGTACAAAATGCATCAAAATGTACTTAAAGTATCAAAAGTAAAGTACTTGTTATGCAGAATTGATTGTTATACAGTATATATTCTAAATATATAATTGGATTATTTGTATTGATGCACTTATGTAAGAAGAATTCTAATTATATAAAGACATGGCTCATTGTAACCACTTAATATACCGTTATGAGGTCTCACATTTTAAATTAATCATGATTTTTATTTTTAAAATCTTCACCTGAAATTTA
Organism: Serranus cabrilla; assembly: GCA_903364295.1. NCBI lineage: Eukaryota > Metazoa > Chordata > Actinopteri > Perciformes > Serranidae > Serranus > Serranus cabrilla. The sequence continues at coordinate 312,248 of CAFUXE010000443.1, forward strand.
ACTGCAGCTAAATGTAGGGCACTAAGAAGTACAATATGTGTCCCTAAAATATAGTGGAGTAGAAGTATAAAGTTATATATGTATGTATTATGTATCTTCCAACCAGGTGACCATGGATGACTTTGAGCTGTCCTGTAAGGGTCTGTACCGCGCCCTGACCATCAGGGAGAAGTACATGAAGCTGGCCTACCAGCGCTTCCCACGGACAGCCTCTCAGTACCTGCGTGACATCGAGGGAGAGAGCTTCAAACCTGAAGACCAGGTGCAGCCAGGTGAGGGGAAATGGAAATGAGGCTCTAAATGATGGTGGATCTGAGGTTTGATGGGAAACACTGAAGCAGTTAGAGTAAAGAACTGAACAGATATCACAGTGAACATTCCTGAGCTGACTACTTGATTAAGAAAAGTATGAAAGGTTGTCTGTAATTTAATGTTTAAATATTCAAATGAGGCATAATTACAAATATGTGATTATACATTTTACAAACAGAAATATGAACTAGCATGACGCTATTTTTCTTTTATTTTGATGGCAGCTCAGAGTCAAAGATTTTGACAGAGTGGATATAAAATATCTCTTTATCACTCAAATCAGAAAATACTGTCAACAGCTATAAAAAAATACATATTCTCTAGTTTTATGAATAAAACATTCTATAAATCAGGCTATGAACAATATATAATTAAACCCCTATGTAAAAATCTTCAGAATAAAGATAGAACACTTTACATGTATAGGGTAAAAAATAAATAAATAAAATATATTAACATTTAACAAACCCTGTTGTTTACTTACATTAAGATAAATATTTGTATTTATTTGTTACACGTTTAATGAAAATATATGTTTAAGCATGCAAGCATTGTATAATGCAATTTTGGGTTAATTTAGGAGAAATCTACAGAAATACACAATTGGTGAAGTAAAACAAACACCTAAATGTGTATTTTGGATTTTTTATTCTACTAGTCTGAAAGAAGACATTATGGAAGCAAAATTTTTAAATTGACCAATGCTTGACAAATGTAGTCTTTGTCTGTGTTGTCTTAAATAATTTAGCTTTTCCAAGATGTTTTCTGATTATTTGGTTTGTCATATCCATCCAACAGTCTTCACATCTCCTCCAAAGAATGGGGAGGACCCCTTCGATACCAAGAACCTGCCCAAGAACCTGGGATACGTTGCTCGTATGAAGGACGGTCTCATCTATGTGTACAATGACGCTGCAGCTGCTGACAAACATCAGCCCAAAGACCTGCCCTGCCCCGACTACGACACCTTCATCGACGACATGAACTTCCTCATTGCTCTCATCGCACAGGGCCCGACGTGAGTCCTCTGAAAAGTTCTCTCTGTTACCTCTGCATGATGTTACCCATATGCAAAGTCTGCAGAATCCACATATTTTAACCTTCTGAACCCCAAGTCGTTTCAGGGTAGTTTTTTTTTGCTCTCATTTCTCATTTTACTCACTTTTATGGAATCAGCACGACTAGGCTAGAAGTGGGAACAACTATATAATTTATTACCTGCACCAAGGAGGTTATATTTTCGCTGGTGTCTGTCTGTCTGTCTGTATGTTTGTGTACAAAATAACTCAAAAAGTTCTGCATGGGTTTGGATGAAATTTTTGGACAATGTGTTTATTGGGACAAGGAACAGGTGATTAGATTTTTTTGCAGCTCATGTGTTAATCTCTTTGTTCTGCAGTAAGACTTACACTCACCGCCGTCTGAAGTTCCTCATGTCTAAGTTCAATGTGCATGAGATGCTGAATGAGATGGAGGAGATGAAGGAGCTGAAGATGAACCCTCACAGAGACTTCTACAACTGCAGGAAGGTAGCCATACAAAGCACAGAGCATGCACACCGCTTTTCATTTGGCATAAAAACATGAAAGACACAAGAATAACTGAAATTCTAGTCATTTAGTGGGAACCTACATTCACTGTGGGGTGCAGTTCCCACAAAGACCACTGTGCTGACTTTTAATGGAGGGCACCGCATTGAATAATTGTCTGGTTTTGTATATCACACAGAATGTATGATACTGAAAACAGTAAATCAATAATCTAAACATTTGAAAAAAAAAGACATTTTCAGTGTACTGAAACATTTTACAAAATTAGTTACTTATTTTTTCACATTAATTTCAAATATATTTATATGTACATACATGTTGGGATTCTATACATTTGAATTTAACCCTTGTCCATCACTTTTATTTGTGTCCACAGCAAAAAAAAAGAAAAAGGAAAAAAAAGAAAGAAAGCCGTAAAAACACATACAGATATATATTTTTGTTACTTTGTTACCAGCATTAGTTCTGATCGTATTTACCAAATATTCGTTTATCTTCAAAATTTTAACCCTTTAAATGGCACTTTGTTCATATTTTTTACAGTGTCAATTAAAAAACATCTCCTTTGTAAAACTGCTGTATTCTTTTTCTTTTCTTTTTTCTCACTTTCACTATGAATTTTTTTCAACCAACTTCAGTCTAACTTCAGTTAATGCCATATGTGACAACACATTTTAAAGTATCAAAAACCCTAAAAAGGAAAAATGTCCGAGTGATGCACCATGGGTAAAACTGTAAAACTTCTATTCCCACTCAGTTTGCTGCCCCTGTCCTTGCACATTGTGTATGTCTTTAGCTCCCTCTTGTGGCCGAGCAGAGTTATTACGAAACCTCAGTGATCCTCTCTCTCTCTCTCTCTCTCTCTCTCTCTCTCCTTCTTCTTCTTCTCCTTCTTCTCTGCTATCTCAGGTGGACACCCACATCCACGCTGCTGCCTGCATGAACCAGAAGCACCTGCTGCGCTTCATCAAGAAGTCTTACCGCGTGGACGCTGAGCGCATTGTGCACAAGATTAACGGGAAAGAGGTCACCATGAAGGAGCTCTTCGAGTCCCTGCACCTGCACCCTTATGACCTCACTGTGGACTCCCTGGATGTGCACGCTGTACGTATGACAGAATAATAGAAATGCATGGTAATCATTTCTATTACCATGTTAAAGGAGACATTTCTGTTCTCTTGGAAAGCATATACACATATACTGTATTAACTTTCTTTTTGCAAGCACACTTTATGAGTTTCAGATATCAAAGAGTAGATGGGAACAACAGTCAAAAAAAATGTAAACACTTTATTGTAGTTTTTCAGATTTCAAAATACAACAATACAATCCCACCCACCCACCACACCGACCATATCTAAAGAAATACATAAATACAAATGATTAAAGAATAAAACTAAATAAATAATAATAATAGTGATAATAATGTAGCATGACTGCAGACAACTCCTGACAAGCATACTATTATATATGAAATGCATGATAACACAACAATATGAATCATTAAAAAAATTATATCAAGTAAAACATTTAAAGCGGTTTTACAGTCAAACGTTTTATTAAAAATCTATTTTTTGTCAGAATTTTCTTAAAATTATAGAATTGTATGTTAAAAGAAACACCAAATAAATACATTCCAATTTAACCTCTAAAGAACATCTTTAAAAAGTATTTTCTAATTTTCTCCATTTAGATTAAATCTCACCTATTGTCTCTGTCGTCCCCTCAGTCAATCTTCCATGATCTAAATCTCTTTTCTTGGCTGTTTCTCTGAAGGGAAGACAAACCTTCCAGCGTTTTGATAAGTTCAACGCCAAGTACAACCCTGTGGGAGCCAGTGAGCTGCGTGACCTGTACCTGAAGACTGAGAACCACATCAGTGGAGAGTACTTTGCCACCATCATCAGGGTCAGTCTGACAGTCTTGTCTATTAAGCGGCGGAATGTTCCACCAAATAGATCATCTTTACTATGTTGCACTTCCTGATTCGATCTTTGTGTAAACCAGGAAGTAGCCAATGACCTGGAAGATGCCAAGTACCAGTATGCTGAGCCCCGTCTGTCCATCTACGGCTGCAACCCCAGCGAGTGGACCAAGCTGTCCGGCTGGTTCGTCAAACACAGAGTCTACTCCCCAAACCTCAAATGGATGATTCAAGTTCCCAGGATCTAGTGAGTAATGGGATTTTTTCAAGTTTTAAGAAAATATTCTCCTTTTAGCTTGAAAAAAGGCTAAAAATGTGTGACAGATGGTTAGAATTTGTATTTAAATGCATTTGTTTTGTCTTTCTTCTATCTCAGCGATATCTTCAGAGGCAGGAACTTCGTGCCCCACTTTGGCAAAATGTTGGAGAACATTTTCCTTCCTGTGTTCCAGGCCACCATCGATCCACACTCAAACCCAGAGCTCAGCATCTTCCTCCAGCATGTGAGTCAGAAACAACAAACATTCATATGTAACTACAGTGACCATGATACCTCAGACACAACAAGACACCAGGTTGATTAAAGGGCATATTTCCCAGCTATGGATTAAATGACTACAACAGAAACACACATAACTCACATAACTTTCAAAAATATCAAACAATAATATATTGCTTGATAATATACTGCTCTCCCACAAACTTCCCAATGAATTTCTCTGATAAACTTTTTTTATGTAGATAAAATGGAATCTATATAAACAATTTATATCACTTTCCCAAGTGCCCGCAAGTGTCGTGAAGATTGGAAAAAGAAATTGAGTCTCCACATGCTCCACATATTGAACTATTTGCATTTTCACAACCTCTACTTACAACCTGTCCTGTCCTGTCGTCTCCTCTCTGCTCTGTGTAAACAGCCTGACTGTCGGTGTCAGTAGAGTCAATCTTCACAGTGCTGCTAAAAAAATTTTTTTTAACAGGATCTAGTTATTCCAAGTGATTTTTTGGTGACATTTTAAATGATACATGTAGAATAAATGGATTTTGACAGAAATATCACGACTTTAGACTTAATTTTGGTTACTTTTTCTATCTGAAACATTTTTAACCTATGATACCTTCAAGGACTGTTCTAAATTCCAACATAATGCCTATCTTTCACAGTTTTTTTCTTTAATAAATAAAAGTCTATTTCTTAGGAACACATACTTTTCAATCCGTCCAGTGTGTTGGGGGGGTTAAAAAAGGTTATTAACCCGTTTGCCTCCTGGTGTGTTTAGGTGACAGGTTTCGACAGCGTGGATGATGAGTCCAAGCACAGTGGTCACATGTTCTCCACCAAGAGCCCCAAACCAGAGGAGTGGGACATCAGCAAGAACCCCTCCTACACCTACTACATCTACTACATGTATGCCAACATCGCAGTGCTCAACCAGCTCCGCAGGTCAGTGTCTCCCTACACACAGTTTGGACTTTCTAGTGCAGAATTGTGATTATTCAATGTTTTTTTTTGCAAGAGATTCTTGTCATTTTGTGTTTCATTCATGTAATTTCTGTTTATCTCACCTTCTCAGTAAATACTCTCAGTGAGTTAATGTATAACGATGACAGAACAATAACTTCCTCCAAATATATGTGTTCTCTCCATAATATAATGCTCGCTTGTCTTCTGCTTTCCAGACAGAGGGGGATGAACACGTTCATGTTCAGGCCTCACTGCGGCGAGGCCGGTGCCATCACCCATCTGCTGGCTGCCTTCATGACTGCTGACAACATCTCTCACGGCCTCAACCTCAAGAAGGTCGGTCCTCTCTTCAGCCTATGTATCTATATGATTAAAGGGCGTAAGGATCTCTTTATATAAGAGGTGCCAGAGGGAAGACATATCTTTTAAAACCCTAATATTTGAAGGCAGATCTAAGAGTGATTATCCTGTCTCTTCCTCATTATGTTCCTCTGCTCTCTACGCCTTAGTTGTATTAGCTGCTGCTGAGTTATCACAACCATCTTTAAGTTAATTCAGGCTCTTGAAAGAGTAGGTCTGTGAGATTATATCCAGTATAGAGTTGAAAATGAAATCTCAAGTGCAATCTCGGATCTGAGATTCATCCTATGAGTATGATCTTGCATTTAATTCATCACTAACTGCCTGTTAAATAAATTACTTAGCTTTAATGTTAAAAATAAAAGGCTTTGACAAATAACATCATCAGGAGACTGATCTTGTAAACATACCAATCTATCAATCTTCCATCACCAGGGCCCTGTGCTGCAGTACCTGTACTTCCTGACCCAGATCCCCATCGCCATGTCCCCTCTCAGCAACAACAGCCTGTTCCTGGAATACGCCAAGAACCCGCTGCTGGAGTTCCACAAGAAGGGCCTGGTGGTTTCTCTGTCCACCGACGACCCCATGCAGTTCCACTACACCAAGGTCTGAGCGCCTGCAGGGAGAGGACAATGGCACACACTGTGCTGTGTATAATGAGTATTGTATTATGTACAGTACGTCTGCAGAATAATGCATTTTTCATGTTTTACAGGAAAGGTTATTTACAACACACTCCAACAGTCAAGTCTTTGTCATGTGTAGAGTATGCAGATGTGTGCACAATAAGCGGTTTAATTGCACGTACACATACTGTATACTGCACAAACACCAGTTACTGACAGTCATATAAACTACAGCTGGTGGCAGCTGTGTGTTGAAGGTCTCTTTTGAGCCTCTTGGCCTTTATGTCCACAGGAACCTCTGATGGAGGAGTACGCCATTGCAGCCCAGGTCTTCAAACTCAGTACCTGCGACATGTGTGAGATCTCCAGGAACAGTGTTCTGCAGAGCGCCTTGTCTCATGAGGTAACACATCTGATGGAGAGCTTCAAATGGGGCGATGCTTTGGTGACATTTAAACACATTTAATACATAGTGAATGATGTCTTTTTTTATATATATATTTGCAACATCGTTGGTGCAAAGCAGTAACTGCCGAGATGTTTTTACCCTTAAAGCTTCATGATAAATCTTCTGCAAGACATGCAGATTCTCTCCTCAATTTGCACAGGATGCTTTTGATCATGGGTTTATTATTGAACAGGCCTGGATTTCACCTCCAAAATGTAATTCAAAGACACTCAGAACGAGACTCAGAGCGACCAAAAGGAGACACAAAAAGACTGCAAAGAGACCAGAACCACTGCAAAAATACAAAACAGCCGCAAAGAGACACAAAGATAGTACAGCGACAATGAAAAGAAGCAATACAACCACAATGAGAGACAAAATTGCTTTAAAAAACCCCAAATCAACTACAAATATTGTCTTATTGACCCCAAAGAGACACAAAACAATTACAAAGTCACTAAAAACAACTAGAAGGAGACTCGAAATGACTTCAAAGAGACACAAAATTTCCACAGAGACACAGAATGACAACAACGAGACAAAAAAAGAGGTTAAACAACTTTAACGTCTGTGTTTGATCATCGTAGCCTGCAGAGAGGTGATTTTATGCTCACACCAGCCAATGCCTGTTGTTTGTTGTGTGTTCCAGGAGAAGGACCACTACCTGGGTAAGGACTACCTGAAGGAGGGTCCAGAGGGCAACGACATCCGTAAGACCAACGTGGCTCAGATCCGTATGGCATATCGTTATGAGACCCTGTGCTATGAGCTCAACCTCATCAAGGAGGGTGTAAAGTCAGAGTAAACACTCTCAAATCCGACTTACACCCGGGAGGCACTATTGTAACGTAGACAAGATTCTACACTTGTTTTTCACAGTAACTCTTAAACAATTGAATCTTAAAGAAACTGACCCTCAAACACACTGATGTACTCTCTTTTGGAGGAAGGAACTTGTATTAACCTCACTGTATATCATCTACACTCACTGTCCAATTGACTTGTACGTTATATCATGTGTATTCAATGTGTGGAAACATCATGTATGAGAATGAAAGGAAATAAAATGTGAAATAACAAGTGTCTTGTGTGTGGTAGCTGCCCCGTTGATGCATTTCATGATTTAATCAGTATCACATTGCAACATTATTTAGTTGACAGCAGGATCTTGTCTAGTTGTGTTGATTCTGTGACTTGGCAGAGCTAATGTTGCGTTCAAATCTTCCTCATAATCTCTGAACTGTATGTTGTAATGCACTCTTCTGATGCTTTAAAGTGGTTTTATGATGGCCGTGTTTCCTTCAACTCAGTATATATTTAGCTGTATCAGCAGAGCGAAGGGGGAAATATGCATCACCAGTCATGCAAATTTAATGAAGTTATTAGACTGAGTGGTTGCATAATGCATCACGTTTGCCATTAGTTATTGACAGGAGCCTCCAAGATGTCTGTTATTTACCATGAAAATTGTCAGAAATCACTGAACATAATAGAATATGATCTGAGTCTGCTCAACTGTGTCTTTTCAAAATCCTACTTATGAAGAGCATCTTCTGCAAAATAGACATTAAATTGTATTGAAATTAGTTGGAGTTAGGTGAACTGAATTCACACACCAAATTTACAATGTGTTTTCACAACAGTTTCAACACTTTCCTGCACCAAAACATCACATCTCAGTTCTTTATAAAGAAAATAAAGTTCCCGTCATATTAATTAACTCGTGGAGGCGCGCAGGTGCAGCTCATAAAACAGTTTCTATATTTCCCAGGACACTTGAAGACAACAGTATTTATTCATCGGTGACAGCTGCAGCAGTTGATGTGATGACGTCTTCTCTCTTGGATCGGGAGGATTCAACCAAACTTTCTCACAGTCACAGCTGCGTCAAGCTCCACAGAAACACACAGAGAAAAAAACGGAAATAAAATGACTTGCCTACAAAATTAAAGTAGCTAAGTTACGAAAAGACGTTAAATTAGTTTACAGTGAATTGTGTTTCTGTCTCTAGAAAATAAAATAGACATGTACTTGTAAGAAAGTTGGCAAAGTTGGTGTACAGTGAAGTGTGGCACTTCTTTGAATCTATATCCAAGTGTGGGCCAATTTTAAGTTAATATTGCCTCTGACAAAAGCCACCAACTATTGTTGATCACATTCAACTGTTGATTTCCCTTGAATTGTTACTTATTACTAGACTACAACAATATCTGCATTAAGCCCTTGTAATCTATCGATTGTGGTGTAGCAGATTGAAATCTTTTCCCCTCCTCTTCCCCTTCCTCCTTTGATTTAAAACGGGAATATAGGCGTTTCCAAACTTCATAATCACATATTAAGACACTAAACCAGAATACCCCCCAACACCACATTTGCAGTTTTAAAAATACATTGAATTTAAATAAATAATTTTACATACATGTAGATAGCAATGAAAGTATCTTAACAAAAACATGTAAATAGAAAGAACATAAAAGGGAGCTTTACAACGAGAAGATACAACTAATTTTACTTTAAAAGTTGAGAAAACGTCGGATAACTTGAGACATTTTCGCGGTTGTAACTGAGGATTTTATTTTAGGAAGTCGTAACCGGAAGTCGTGTCTTTTGTTCCTGACTTGACACGAGCTAACTGTCCTGAGGGAGGGCGAGGAGTGTTCTGCTTTACTTTTCTCTAGTCTATGGACACTTTCTTTGTTGTTGTGTGTTGTTATTTTGTTTAACAGAGACGTTTTTATGTCTCATAAAAGTTTTAACGTTATTTTATAAAGGTAATTTGTAACTAATGACTGTCCACGCACATCAACTTATCAACTTATGTTACTCAGACTGCTAACCTCTCCGGTGTGAGCGATGCGAGCGAATGTACTCAGATTTTAATTGTTTTTCAATTTATCGAGTTTGGGAGTTTGTGCAAGTGGGTCAGTTTTGCTCGATGTTTTAAGCTACGAGAGGTAAGTGGCGTTTGTACATCTTTCCATGTGGTGTTAATGTGGCAACGTTGATGTTCATATATGACACAACTCTTCTGACTACGCCAGTGTCTTTATCTTCTACCGTTAACTTCATGCTAGCTAGCAATACATTCGTGTTTTGGGTGCATTCAGTAATTTACATTTACCTAGTTGTTGTCCATACAAATGTGCAGTTAGCTCACCTATTTTCCCACAATACTTGAATACGGTGAAAAGTCGAAGTTACATTAAGTACTTCAATGGTAACAGTTCAGTTAAAGTATCAAACATATTTATGTTGAACGTTACCGTGTACAAAATTCGGCATTAAACATTACTTTATAGTGCGATTTAAATCAGGGTAACAAAAACGTTGCATAAATCCTGTATTGCGCATCCAACAGACAACTGAAACTGGTGGCTGTAGGAAGCGAGCAGTAAACCAGTTTAAGCTCACTATATAAGGTCATTTTGGCATTTTGTTAATGCCGACTTACAGAGTAGTTTTTCATTTGTCAGGAGAGCGATAGGGTTTCATTTTTTATGTAATTGTGGCTTTGCATTAAGGAAGGACACTTCTTATTTGTATAATTCTGAAGGGAGTTTGGCTACCTGTTTTCCTTTTATATGTAGAACGAGGGCTACTTTGTTATCTTATCATGCATCTAACCCCATTTTACTACAGTTAAGTTATTTATCATCGACACACGTTATACAGCAGACTTGGATAATGTCATTGAACCTTAATGCAGGGAGTGCAGCGACTGTATGGAAATCTTCTGCAGGTGTTGTCAACTGTAGGAAAAGCAGTTGGGTTAATGAATAACTGACTAGAACTAAAATAATGTGAGACGTATATTTCACTAATCCGCACAGAGAGCGGATGAAGTAAACACCAGAAACACTCAGACAAAACAAGTCTGAGTTTATGAGAGAATTTGGAGACATTTTCAGCACAATAATATCCACGACAAATGGTAACAACTTGTCCTGTTATAGTGCTCTATCACTCTTTCACCAGTGTTGTCAAAATTAATCTTTGGTTGCACACAAACTGTTCTGGTGGCTGGTGATGGATCAGTTATTTTCAGGCACTTAATCCTGGTGTGTCATTTTACTCTGGCATTAAGCAAACCCACATTTTTCTTTTATTAAAGCTTCAACTGTCACTGTTGACGGTGAACCACTGTTGTACAATACCTCACCTACAACATGTTGTGTCATGCCACGCTTCTTAGGGAGGGCGTTTAGTGGTGGTTTTGAAGGTGCAATTAGGTTTGATTTACCTGCCAAGTGATGACGGGGTATTGGAGCTTTATGGGTCCTCTGTCTGGTTTCTACGTAGATGAGTCACTGAGTTTCACTAGAAAATATAAGGAGAGTTGACAGCCTGACCCTAATAAATGTCAGTCAAATTAATGTTGACCCTTTGGCTTTGTCACTTGATAGCACCTTATGGTGTACCTCACTGGCAATAACATTTGAATTTGACTGTATACCCTGGGGAATTGACAGTTTTAGACATGTTTTCAAATGTTACTGTAACCAGCTAGTAGCTGGTACATTTCTGGATTTACGGTATTCCTAACACAGTGTTTGATTACCGTCACAGAGTTTGAATATAGATGATCCAAAATAGCTCAAATCAGTGGTTTCCACTGGGTGCAAAATCTCCCTGCACCATAATTATGGACAGTCTGCTGATCCTTCTTCCTGCAGCTCAGGAAGTGCAACTCATGCCTTCCTGTACAACATACCGCACACAGACAAATAATGCAAGTGGGTCAGTTTGGGAGTCGCATTGTCATTGCGTGGTCTGGCAATGATGGAGCAGCATTCCACGGCACACACATACATTTGATTTAGGTCAAACCAAACAAAGGCGTCACTTGCAAGACTGACTGACCGACTGTCTCTAGTTAAATTTATTCCCCGACCCCCCCCACCCTCTATTACAGCTCAGCAGGAATGCAGCTCATAGAGTTATTATGATCATGAGCTGTGCAGTCAGTGGAATTTTACCATGTCTCCCCTTCTCCACATTCTCTCAGCCTCGGTCCTAATGTGCAACGTGTCCAAATGGTTTGGTTCCAGCAAGCCAGGAGCTGCTGTACAAGAGTGTACAGTGACCGCATTGATGTCGACTCAGGGCATATGAGCCTGGATGGATGCCAGTGCAGTACTTTACATCAAGGCTCAGTGTTTGATAGCATTAGGACAGAGGGAGCAAGAAATTACAGCTCTACTGTTCTTATTCTAATCCCAGCGAACTCTATCATTCTGTATGTTTTTAACCCGTATCTGATAAATACCTAAACCATTTGAGGATCTTTTATTCCACAGAGTTGATAGGTGTGGTTAAAATGTTTTCCATAATTCATCTAATTGTCGCTTGCTCTTTATAGACGCCTTCAGAATCATGTGTTATCTTGCCTCTAAAGCTCTTTGAAATCACCCTAAAAATACGCATTCTTCTCAGTCATCTGAGAGATAGCTTTCGCAAGAATACTAAATCGAATTTAATGCTTTGCTGTATCACTGGCATTTCATATTTAGCCAGTCTTGTGGTTTAGGACGACAGCTACAAAGAACACAGAATTCCCCTGGGGCTAGAGGAGGGTTGGGGCAGCTCAAGACACAGACACACAACTGCCAAAATCTGCAGTAAACTTGTTCCTGTCACTCTTTGCTTATTCTGACCGAATGTATTTTTGGAAACCGACCTTGACATGAGTGTGTCCTTCCTGGACATCTGACTGTCCCTTCCGACAAGTGGTAAACTGCTTCAGATGTGTGCGGTTTTCAAAAGTAACTCTGTCCTCCTGTGTTGCTTCAGTATTCCTTTGACCCCGCCGTGTGCTGTCTGGACTCGTTTTTAAGTTCAGTGATTGATGAGTAATTTTTGTGTCTTCTCTTCTTTTTAGGTTGTTTACAAAAGAGGACAAGGGGGAAATGACACTCTGCTAGCACGAGAAGACGCATAAAGGATTAATTACTACCATAGACCTTGTGGCGCTCCTGCTTTTACTTATCATTTCTGGATTAATTGGCAACAGATTACGTGGCTTTGCCTGTCTGTCTTTTTGAGGACATCCCAGATGCATTCACTTGCCCCCTCTCAACATGCTGGCTCTGAGGCTGGAGCAAGGCAGGCGAGGAGGTGGTGAAGTCGACCGGCTGCAGAAAGGAACCACTGTGGCTCGGCAGGGCCGGCAGTCAGGGAGGCCGCCCGCTCAGGAGCAGGGCATTAACATCAGAGAGAAGATCTCCCAGTGGGAAGGCCGCAGCCTGCAGGGCAGCAGCCAGGATGCCGGGGTGAAAGCACATCCTCCGACTGTATCCCGAAGTCTGTCGGGAGATGTCCTGGGCAACGGATGTTCCAATCAGGGATCGAGAGGGAGGCTTCAGACAAAACCCATCCTCGCCAAAGCTAAGAGCTTGGACACAGATTTTCGGGAATCCCCAGCTCAAGCTGGACATGGTGTGGTTGGTAGGAAGTCAGAGCCTCTTCAAAAATGTTCCACTGAATTTTCAACCACAACCCCAGGAAATAAACCACTTGCAGCACAAATGTTTGAGTCTCCCAAAGTGGAGGCTAACATAGCTAACTCTACAGGTAAAAAAAACTTCACGACCAATGGCGACCAAAAAACAAGTCGCATCTTGGATGTTGAAGTAGTTCCTGAACTTCTACCTCTATCAACTGATGACCAAGAAGACAGCATGCCTGCTGGAAACTTTTACACTTCACGGGGTTTCTGGCGTAAACTTGAGGGGGACAGGCTGCTGTGGGAGAAAGGCAGGGAGTCTTCAGGTGAAGTGCCGCCTCCTCCCAAACCTCTGCGGACATTCCAGTATCAGGGAGCCAACAACAACAACACAGGGAACGCAGTGCGACGGGGCAGCAGATCCCCTCATAACAACCACTCCAACATGAGGAGTAGGAGGGTGGCCCACCCACCGAGCTTCCCACCTCCTCCATGTCCTGTAGCAAATACTAACGGGCTTTCAAGACATAAAAAGAACAGGTGAGCCAATGCACTTAAAGCATTCACTCTTTAAAAGTTGAAAAATTGACAAGGGATGGGAATTATTGCAGTGCTTTATTTTACCTGAACCATGTGTTTGAGGAAAACAGCTCCTGCTGACAGAATAAGGAATTTCCCAGATGCACATTAAACATTCTGATGTTGTTGAATATAAGCGGTGTTTTAGGGGAGTATTGTGGAGGATACCAAGTCTAATTGTTGGCTGGGGTCCTGGTGTGATGTCACATGATATCTGGCAGCATTGTTCTCTATTGTCTGGATGTGGCCTAGTTCCTCACTAGCCACGGGTCCAGGGTCATCAAATACAAGCATGCACACACACTCTCACACTCAAAACAAGACATAACTTGGTACCCATGTAAACATTTAGCTAAGCTGTTTGGTGACATGACTTTTGATACTGTAGTTCTCTGTTACTGTCATCTACTGTCAACTGTCTAAACACTGTTGAGGACTTGGTCATAGATTATTTTAATATGCCCAGAAAACTACACTGTCTATTCAAAATTTAAAAACAAAATCATTGTAAGCCTCATAATATTTCTGATTCTTAGTCTTTTATTTAGCCTACCTTTATTGATAAAAATGGCGGGGGCAAAATAAAAGAAATACCTCAGTATAATGCCATATGATTTAACAGCAAAACAAACTACACTCCACAAAATAACCATACAGTTGAATTAACACTTCTCTTCAACTGAATATAATGACTCTCAAAAGGCTGGATTTGTTGCATGGCTGTTTTATTGGACTGCATTCGTTTTTGCTCTGTGTGTCCAATTACAGCTGGGGGAGGAGCCTCATATTCTGTATCTAATTATAAGCGAATGAACGCAGTTTTATTAGAATGTATTTATTAGTCATTAAACTCTGAGCCCTGTTAATCTTAATCACACAACTCATGGAGAGTAAGGGCCAGGTTATCAGAATAAAACTTTTGCCCCAATTTTTACCCACCAAATTAAAAAAAGTAAACACTACATCTAATGATGATGTTTTCAAAGCAACTGCCTAATAAACATCCTGGGAAATGAGAAAAAATCTGTGTACAATTATTTGTATCATTTCCATGTGTGGCCACAGTGTCTGATTCTTAAGCTAAAATGACTTTTGCTTTAAGTTATATTCTATTAACTGTGCTCTTAAATACTATAAAACAGACATTTAAAAACCCTCGTTGTCATACAGTATTGGCAATACACTTCTTGAGTTGTTAGTGGGATTTAAATTTGTACCATTTGTTGAAGTCAGTAGCATGTCTCTCACCTACAGTGTTACTGCCATGTCTGCACACAGTTTGCATGATTCTACAGGTCCTTGTTTACCAGCCTCAGAGGAAGCCATTAACTGTCATTCACTTCACCATATAATGAAATTCCTCCATGGGGCTAGGTATTACATCACACTGAACTGTGACTCAGTAGGGTTCCAGCACTCGTGCATTAGAGAAGCAACTGAAATCGAATAATTGCATTGCTTGTAACCAGACCTACATGATAACAAAGCTCTAACTAAATGATGCATCTTTATTTTAAGAGTTTTCAGTGGAGTTGCACTTTGACCTAATTTTTTACTAGGACAGCTGGTATTGTCATATTACCAACTGCTATCTCTGTCTAAACCTGTCACAGTCTTTTCCTTGTTTTGCTTTTTAAACAACTTTTGTGCCATATGCTCAGTCATTTCCTCTCATGAAAGTTTATCACACTGTCTCTGTCTCGCTGCATTTGATATCAACATAGGGAATTTTGTGGTGGGACGCCGACTGAACAAAAGACAATAGAGTGAGACAATAGCATGGTGACTATCTTTAGGACAGCACTCGGGCCTCTCTTTTCACTGCCTTCCCTTCCCTCCTCGCCACAGGAAGTCCTTTGAGTATGAGGATGCGGCGCGTCTGACGGCGAAACAAGGCACGCTGGGAGGCGACGACAGACACTCAGGCCTTTACCACGCCTACTCTGACGACAACATTTATGAAGATATCGTCTGTAAGTCGAACTCCCTTGTCATATAAACTGGTTGAGCTTTTGATCATTACGCTCTCTGTCTGGCTGTCATGTATTTAAACCACTTAACATAGCACTGGTTTTGTTTGAAAAGAGACAATGACAGGAAGTCATACAGACTGTTGGGTGCCTGATACAGTTCCGATACTGTAATTCCCCTATTTAGAACTTAATATATTACCATAACAGAGCCTTTTAAGAAGTGATCCTGTTTAGGGACGAGTGAAAAAATCAGGAAAAATCATTGAAGAGCATTTTGGAAAATTGCCTATGTAAGGGTCCTGTTTCCTACTCCTGACTCCCTACAGATCTCACTTTTTCTGGAATAATGTGACACTTTGAGAGTAATATTCAAGATGGATATAGTGACTTGTAATAAATCAGACAGGTAATAAAAAACATAGTTTTTTTGGACAGACTGTGTCTGCATCAGCCATGGCAGTTATGTAACCTCCAATGGTAAATTAGATACACGGTGGTAGTGCAGGGAAATGTAATGTATCTGTACTTAGAGGTGCAACCTTTAGTCGATTAATCTATAGAGTCAGAAACATTTGGCAACTATTTTGATAATCAGTTGTTTTAGTTATTTTCAAGCAAAATGTCAAAAAATATTCGACACTGAAAATTGCACATCTTTGCACATCTCATATTAAAATCAATATCTTTGGTGTTTGGATTGTTGGTGGAATAAGACAAGCAAATGTTCACCTTGGTCCTTGCATATTTATACACAGCATCTTTCTCTGTTATGCAGCCAGTGCCAAAAGGGCCCCTTTATCTCATCAGGGGCCAGTTTGATACAGTAACTGGTGACCAGCAAATCTCCCAAAAGTTAGATCAAGCTATTAAAGCTATGCATTGACTTATGATTAAGTCTGATCTGTTCGAATGATTTTTTTTATTGTGTTTTTATTCCTCACCTCAAATGTTTTCAGATAAACATGTTGCTGCTCTCAGCTGGTTGTAGGTTTATCCAGAGGCTTTTTATTTGGTGCCTGCTGATAACACCTCTTGGATATGAAAAAAACCCTGAAAGGTTCCAGATTAATATGCATTTGCAAATTCATCCGACAATGCCTGGCTAACTATTTCCACATTCTTTGGACAGAATCATTAATCAAGAAAATAACTGACTAACTAAGAATTTAAATATTTGTTAGTCTCTGGTCTTTATGTGTCCATAGTCATGATAGTGGCCCTGGTAATATTTAGGAATTATGATACATTTACATTTATACTAAGTGTCTTCTGAAACGTAAGCATTTGGTGTGCTGAAGTGTTTCTCTCATGTCAGCCGGTCTTATCTTTGCCATCACTCTGCCTTCCTCCAGGTGAAGTGACCAGAGATAACCCCTACGAGGATGTCAAGCTGTCTCCCATGTGTCTTCCTATTGCAAGGCCTCGCGGCCCAAAGGTACTGAAAGATATACCAACTATGTCTCCTTGTCAGACTCCAAAAGTATTTTTCACCCTTTAATGACCTAAAGTCAAGCTATGACTTCACATTTCTTGTCTTCCAGCTGCCTCCTAAACCCCAAACGTTGCAAGGCTACACTAACAAAGTGGAGGGGAAGAAGTTCCAAACGGCATCCAAATCCACAACACTCGCTGCAAAACCAGTCACACCCCGACGTGCAAGCACTCAAAAAATACAGCGGCCACCTCAAGTAAATGGATAATGTCATTTCATTCAGATACATTGGCACACTGAGATGTTTTGTTATTTTACAATGCCCTATGCTAGACAAACTAAGTGGTATGCGCTCTCCTGAATGGTGAATCATGTGTCACGTTGGAAAGCACAGAAGGGGGCGTGACCTGCTGAGCAGGAAGGAGAGGACACTGAGAGCAGCAGATAGTGGCAGAGCAACATGTAAGAATGCTCCATGAGAATTCAGATAGAACACGTGAATTCAAACGTTCGACTCATGGCAGTGGGAAGCGCAGGGACTTTGAGGAACTTTACTGATGAGGTACAGTAAACCAGGGTATAACATATAAATCTGTTGAGCGGATGACTACATCAGCATTATAGCTTGAAACCCTCATGACACTTGTGCTGTGTGTACCAGCAGGTTTGACAGTAGAAGCTATTTTTGGCTGGTATTTTAACTCGATGTCTTTATTGACCTGTTTGTTTTTTTTCTCCATTATGTAACGTTATTTGTTAGAATAAATAGCCAGAATAGTAGGGCTGTTCTCAACCAAGCTGAGTCGATTAACACTTGAGATTTTGTCAATTGGTCGATTTAATCGACAGATCTCCACAAAGAATCGTTCAGGATTACAACTTTAGATCTTTTGTGTTTACCAGATATATGCTCATAAGTTTATTAGAAATATGTTTTATACAGATTGAAAGAAGCACCAAAAAAGGACTTATCAGCTAAAGAAATCTTAGTTGAGTAAGACCAAAACAACCAATCAGTTGAGTTATCACCTCAAAGGCAGCAGACCAACACAGCAGTAATGAGTTGTAATGCTGTCCTTAAACCTTTTAGGTCACATCTTTGATGGTAAAACAGTAAAAAAGGGGCAAAGACATAATAGCACATCATTATGTGTTTTTCTGCTTAACAGCAGTACCATTATCTTTGTAGGGGCTGTTTACACTCTTTCCATGCACTGTCATACAAGTTTGACTCCTCAACTGGCAGTGCACTGTGTGTCCTTTTAAAGATAAGTTTCAGCTTCCTGTATGTGTCTGTTTGTGTGTTGTGTGCGTGAATGCAGGTCCTTAGTTGACTTGAGTTCACTACCAGATATCCAAGTGTGTTTTGTCAGGGCATTAACAGAAGAATGCAGGAATGTGAGGTACAAAAATGCTGAAAATCTATAATATAATTATGTACTTAGTGGTTGTTATACCATGATTCCCCGTAATCATGATTCTATAATGGCTGTGAAATTATGGGGCTCACAAGTACCTGTGTGTGTTCTACTACACAGTACGTCAACAAGATTGAGACCATCTTTGACGACAAGCGAGGGAGGAAGAGAGTGAAGAACCAAGGAGTCTCAGTGCGAGGTAAAACACACACGCGTACACTGTCACAGATTCCCAAATGTCACTCACATCAACACTTCAATAAGATTAAGTTGAGCCTCTTGGTGGAAATACCCAGCTTTTGATGGTACACACGGCCAGCTGCAGCAGGCGAAGCCGCTGATTATGAAACAAAGGCTGACTGTCTGCATCTGATTATGGCTCCTCCAGTCTTTTCCATTCCTCTGCTTCTCCCTAATCTCTCCCTCCTCTAATTCATGTCAACAGAGGAGACCAGTGGGACAGAGAGCGACCCTGAGGACAACACCAAAGGTATCACCATGGCAATGTTTGTCTGTGAGGTCCCTTGATGTTAAGTTTGCTTTTTAACTGAACGGTACAGCATGTATGATTTGCATAAAATAATCAAAACAGTTGTGCTTTTCTGTAACAACTGTAGATTTTCTTCTCCATCATCACTCATGACCCAGTAGAAGTGTGTGGCCATCTCTGTTTCTGCAGAGATGCTGCCATCTGCTTTTATTTTCTTAATTCTTTTCATTTTTCTGTGATTGGGACATTTCTGGGCCTCACCCTTTGGGCATGAGGCTTAGAAAATACACAACACAGTGCTGAATAAAATTGCAAAAAAATAGAGGCAAAACTTTAAGCTACAATTCCTGCATAGTATGCCTTTAAATTTGGAAGTATGAATGATATATTCATATTCACAGCATCTCTGAAGAATTTATTTTACACAGGGAAGTTATTATGGCTTTATAGTGATTGATAACACCAACCATGTTACATGTTTCTGTCCAATCAAGTGACATACAACAGTAGTGGGACGAACCTGTACTTCAAATTATTTGACAGAATAAAACTCACCAAAGTTACTACTTTTCATCTTCTGGGGAACATTTATCTGCACCAAACTGTATGAAAATTCATCTAATACAATATTTATCAAGATGTGTTGATCTGGACCAAAGTGGTCGACTGACAGATGTGAGTTTAGATTTTATTGAAGTGGGATTGTATGGGATTTTTTTGCATAGTCAATGTGATACCTATAGTACTTTGTTATTTTAAAGGGTTAGTTGGGATTACAAAAGTCACACAATAACACAAACAAATAAAAACAAAAACAGCTTTAGGTTTTGCTGCAGCAGTACATTTTACTGTGCTTGTTCAAACTGGGGGTATTGATAGGTGGCTCATACAACCCCACTTTCCTTTTATCTGTTTAGCCTCCCCAGAAAAGTCCAATAACACAAATGCTCATCCAAGCAATATTATCCATTATCTACCTATCTTTGCAGTAGGTAATAATGAGACTTCTGGGAAATGTTGTTTTCACGTTGAGAAACTCACTGCTGTGACATTCAGCGTACCAGATATCCATTCACATTGTTTTGGATACCGTGTTATCACTGTGTAATCAGAGTTAGCTTCACAATTATCCTGTATATTGATATTTAAAAGGCCTCATACTGCTCCAGCGGGCTGGGTGGGATTTGTCCCAGGACAAGCATTGACAATATAGTTTCATTGTGTGGTGTCCAGCAGGCTCCAGGAGATCAGTTTACATCCAGTCTACACTGAAACGTCGGCCAGGCTACCGCACCCTGGAGAGAGACCTGATCCAGCTGCAGCAGCAGCAGCTTTTCCAGATCTTTGTGGTGGTGTCGCTTCGAAAAGGCTCCCCAGGAAACACCTACTCGCCTGAAATCACACAGCAGTTCCCCAAACTGGTAAGAAGGAGCATTTAAACATAACCTCACACTGTTTGTAGGCAAAGGACAACTTTACTTTGATGGCTGTGCTTTAACTGAATGGCATTCTGTGCAATTTCATGCCCAAAATATAATCTTGTTTGGCAAAACAGTTCTCGTGATGGGGAATAATTTCAAGGGGAATTTTTCAGAAAGCATAAATTAAGAGATTTCATGGAA